>VMDO01003639.1:0-139164 GCA_007922755.1 Pedetes capensis
TATCAGAAAGATGTCTATCTATGTTTTATTGACTATGCAGAGGCATTTGATTGTGTGGATCATAATAAATTATGGATAACACTTCGGAATATGGGAATACCAGAACACCTAATTGTGCTCATGAGAAATCTGTACATGAACCAGGAGGCAGTGGCTCAAGTAGAACAATGAAACACTGCGTGGTTTAAAGTTGAGAATGGTGTGCATTATGGCTGTATACTTTTACCCTATCTCTTCAATTTATACGCTGAGCAAATAATCCGAGAAGCTGGACTTTATGAGGAAGAACATGGCATCAAGATTGGAGGAAGACTCATTAACAACCTGCGTTATGCAGATGACACCACTTTGCTTGCTGAAAATGAAGAGGATTTAAAACACTTACTGATGAACGTCAAAGATCATAGCCTTCAATATGGGTTACGACTAAACATCAACAAAACAAAAATCCTTACAACTGGGTCAGCACGCAACTCCACAATCAATGGAGAAAAGATTGAGGTTGTCCAAGATTTTGCTTTGCTTGGCTCTATAATCAACACCTGTGGAAGCAGCAGTCAAGAAATCAAAAGACGCATTGCTTTAGGAAAAGCTGTGGCAAAAGATCTCTTTAGAGTATTGAAAAGCAAAGATGTCACATTGAAGACGAAGGTGCGTCTGACTCATGCCATGGTATTTTCAATGGCATCATATGATTGTGAAAGCTGGACATGGAACAAGAGAGACAGAAAAAGAATTGATGCTTTTGAATTGTGGTGCTGGAGATGTCTATTGAATATACCATGGACTGCCTAAAGAACCAACAAGTCTGTCCTAGAAGAAGTACAGCCAGAGTGCTCCTTGGAAGCAAAAATGGCCAGACTGCGTCTTACATATTTCGGACATGTAGTCAGGAGAGAACAATCCCTGGAGAAGGACATCATGTTTGGAAGAGTGGCAGGTCAACCACAAAAGAGGAAAACCGTCCACCAGATGGATTGACACAGTGTCTGCAACAATGGGCTTAAACATAAATAAGTTGGTTTGCCTGGCACAGAATCGGCAAGTGTTTCAATCTGCTGTACATAGGGTTGCTATGAGTTGGACTCGACTGGACGGCACCTAACAACAGCAACAACAAATCATGATGGTGCTACCTCCCTGGATAAGCGTAGTCTTAACCCAGTCATCTGTACCAACTACCATTCGCTGATCAGATATATCCTCCATAATAGGCATTTTAAAGTATAACTTTGAAGAAAGAAAGAATGGAGACATTAAAATTCATAATAAGAATAATGAATTGGCTTCAAAAGAAGTTCTAAACAGGGAAGCTCTTTGTTCTACAGAATTCCCAGTGGATCAACTTTGATTCCATTTGGAGATAAAGCTAAGATTCACTAAGAAGTAGAATATATTCAAGGGTAAATGTGAACTATCTTTTCACAGACATGATTGTTTTGTAAATAATCATGAAACACAGGATACATATGCTATTAGAATCATCAAGAGTATGAATGCATGAACAAAAAAATCAGTGCATTACTTGGGTATTTATACTGATTTTGATTTACTTTAGCATTTGGAAAAAATGGAGATAATTTGGCAAATTTGGATTTTTTTAAGAAAAACTATTTCCATTTAAGAGGAAACAAAACATTCATTTCACTTGTTTATACATTCATTCTTTTTTTCCCAACTATTATTCTTGAGCACTATACTAAGTAATGGCACTACAGTGGTGAAGAATAATAGCAACAAAAGTTTATCTAGTTAACACAGGCATCAGGCACTATTGTAACAAATACAAAATCAGGTCATTTTCTTAGTAGCCCTGTAAAGTAGGTATTACTATTGTCCTTGCTATTTTGCTCAGGAGACTAAATTTGCCCAAGGTTAGAAAGTTAACTGGTGCTGAAGCTGGAATTTGAACACAGTATTTCCTAACTTTACAACAACTCTTACATGGAGATTGATTAATACACTCCCAGTCTCATGGAGGTTTTCATTTTATCAAGGGGTCAGACTTTAAATAAATAATGCTAATGGATATTAAGAACTGAAAATTCAGAGTATGATAAGAATAATCCAAGAGGAAATATAGTCCTCTTTCATTCTCTTTTCCTGGAATATCTTACCCCTCCTCCCTTTGGTACAACAATCCCATCGTCATCCTCACCATGTTTTCATGGGTGTGTTTTCATTTCTATTTTTGTTTTCTCATTGATTAAACTAAGCATTGATTAAACCAAATACTTGTGTTGTGCTGGGTTCAGGCTATCTTGAGCACAATACATCTGGAAACTTGTAAATTCTCCATAAGGAAAAATCATCTCTGGCCCTGTGGTACATAGCAAAGCTGTAATACCTAGAAATCAGGTATCAATTTCCTAGCTTATTCTTGTGAGAATTTAAAAATTCTTACTGTTGGCATATTTTGCTGCTGCTGACATTTCCTGGAAAACTATATTATTAATGTGATATTTCCAAAGGATAACACGAAAGGAGAATTAAACAACTTTTTCACATTATAAAAAAAACCTTCACGTGGGAACTGGTGGTTAGAGCCCAATCTTACTTGCTTATTGCTGGCTCCACACGCCTAATTAACACTGGCTTGCAATCAAGGATATTCTTTTGGTGGCCGTACCCTCCACAGGCCTGCCACACAGCATTTCTGACCCTACTTTGTATTTCCAAGTTACACAATAGATCTTTTCTAAAATGCCTCTTTTTCCCTTATGAGCATGAAACTAGTGGTATTAGCTATCTCCCCCATTGCTTTTCTTTGCACTCTCTTTCTTTCTTTCTTTCTTTCTTTCTTTCTTTTCTTTTCTTTTCTTTTCTTTTCTTTTCTTTTTAATAACTAGAGCTGCCTCTGGAATGAAACTACTATACTTTTTCTATTTTGCAAAGGCTTCCTTCCACACTGAAAAAATTGGAGTTTGGTACTAAGTGGAGGCCCTCTGACAGTAAAATGATTAGAAAGCACTTTGTTCAAAATTCTAATCCCTGCCCCACTGTGAGCACATAATTATTCCCCAGAACACGTTCAAGGGGCCCTGCAGGGAAGTGGAAGGACACAGGCCTCAGAGGGAGATGGATTTAATGTTAAATTTCAAATCCATCACTTCCCAACATGTGACCTTGGGCAAGATGGCTGAACCCATTAAGCCTCAGTTTCCTCATCTGTAAGATGGAAGTAATAAAGTCTACTTTGCAGAGTTGTTTTGAATATTTGATATGTACAGAACAGTGCCTACTGAAAAGTGCATCTTTCTCTTTTTTGGAGGATTTAGGGGTACAAGATAAGATCAGAGTGTAGGGCATCAGACAGAGGGTTAAATAAACATATAAGAGTACTGAATAAATAGCCAGGGTCTGGGAGTCTGTGAATCACTGACCACAGGTAAGTATGACACAGCATAGATGCTTGGAGAGGGCTGCAGAGTGAGGCTCCATGTAAAAAATCACACTGGGAGTGTGCTGTTAGAGCTGATTGGGGTCAATATAATCTCTGCCACTCACCGGTTTGTATGATCTTTCCTTCTAAGTTTGAGGAAAACTTATTCTGTTTCAAAAGGTCATTATGAAGATTAAATTGAATAACATTTGCAAAGTGTTTAAACCACTGTGTGGCACATTGTTTTTGTTGTTAGGTGCTATGTACAACACAATGAAACCCTCCCCAATTCTGTGCCAAGCACACGATCTTATTATGCTTAAGCCCATTGCTGCAGACACTTTGTCAATCTATGTAGTTGAGGGTTTTCATTTTTTTTGCTGACCGGCCACTCTCCCAAATATGATGTCTTCTCTAGGGATTGGCTTCTCCTGACGATATGTCCAAAATATTACGTAAGACATAGACTAGCCATCCTTGCTTCCAAAGACCACTCTGGTTGCACCTCTTCTAGGGCAAATTTGGTGGTTCTTTTGGCAGTCCATGGTATATTCAATATTTATCTGCAGCACCATAATTCAAAAGCATCAATTCTTCTCCTGTCTCCCTTGTTCAATGCCCACCTTTCACAACCATGTCATGGGACTGAAAATACCATGGCACATCTTCAGTGTGACATCTTTACTTTTCAACACCTTAAAGAGGTCTTTTACTACAGCTTTTCCAAATGCAATGTGTCTTTTGAGTTCTTGACTGCTGCATCTAAGGATGTTGATTCTAGAACCAAGCAAAACAAAATCTTAGAAAACCTTGATCTTTTCTCCATTTATCATAAGTTGCTTATTGATCCAGCTGTAAGGATTTTTTGTTGTGTTGTGTCACATAGTGATCTCTAAATACCTGGTAGCTGTTTTCATCGCTACTCATAGCAATTAGATGTCAGTTTTACCTTAACTGGATTTATCAAACCTCTCAAGCTCTAATTTTCTTTCCTGTAAAATGGGTGTAGTAAAAGGGACTTCATATGGCTATTGAAAGAATTGAGACAACCCATTTAAAAATCAATGACAATGTGCTTGACATCTTTCAGGAGCAATCAGTAATTATTCCCCCTTTTGCCCACTCTGATAATCACAATGCTTGCTGGAGGCTACTTTCTTGATTTTATGAAAATGGGCCCCCATGAATGAATATTGTTACTTATGCCTATTTCCCCATAAGTATTTCGCTCTGCTGCTCAGACCCCTTATTTTTTCATGCTATTCTCAGAACTGGCCTTTGTGTGATATAGTTGTTGATGGCCTGGAAAATGTGCCTGACTTTTCCAAGGAAAGTGGTCCTTTCCAAAGACTATCTATACCATGAATCCCACACTTCTGCTGTTAGCAATTTACCTCACCATGTTCCCCACAGAACAGAAATTCATTTTAATATTTCAATTGCAGTGAATTTTATCAGAAACCTTCTTGATGGGAAAACCATGGATTCTAAAAGGGACTAGAGGCTGAGGTAAACAAATGAAGCAAACACAGAAGTTTCACAAGAAAATGTGGGAGAGGGGACAGTTCTCAAAAGACACAAACTTCTCATTTTCACAACATTTTAAGAGATGAACAAAGACCTTCAGAAGTAGCTTATGTATCTCCTTTTGCCTTTGTTTTCTCACCTCTTCTTCCTTTTCTCCATCCCTCCATTCCTTCCTCATTCCCACCCTTCCCTCCTTCTCTTCCCTCCTTTCTGATTCACATCTATCTTTGTCCATATAAACAGCTATACCTTCTTTCTCTCTTTCTATATAGAGTGTTTAAACTGATTCCCATTTCCCCCTCTTAGTTTCAGGCACCATTTTTATTGCATTCGCAATCCCTGTGCTGACACAGCTCCATTCCCCTTCCTCTTTTTTCCCATTTATATCAAATACTATGCAGAAAATTCATCCTTATCAGTGTCAAATGCCAGATCCACTTTGGATGTGCATTATTTTTGTTCAAGGTAGGTTTTATTCTCACTCTTTCCCATCATAACCCCATAACACACACACACACACACACACACACACACACACACACACACTTTCTCCCTGTTACCTTGTCAGTAAATCATGAAACTGTCTATGTTTCATACCCTTTAGACATATGTGGAAATATTAGATGGGAAAGCTGGATCTGTTCAGAGTGAATTAGTGCCCCAAAGCTAGGAAGAATGGAAGCTTATCTGATCAGATTTCTTTTTTTCCCCCTGAAACTTATCCCAGCCTTTGAATTTGTAAAGTGAATGAATAATTTGGTGAGAAACAGATTTCTCAGAAGATTTGCATAGTCTCCCGCTTCTCTGCAGGCTGAATTTTCAACTAAGAGCAGTGTTTCCTTCTGTCAGTTGGAGAAATTCAGGTCCAGGGAAACACAGGGGACTTACAACAGAAAGACACATAGCTGCAGGAAACACTTGAGGCCATAGATAAGTTAGGTGAGGCAAGAGGTCACCACCATTGAGTCCCTAAGCCTAATATAGAGATCAATGTCTATCTGGTGTTAACTTTCATTCAGTTGAGGAACTAACATATAATATATGATGAAAATTTTCAAAAATCCACCTATAACAATGCCCCATACCCTGACCCTAAACAAATAATTCTTTGGCAACACTAGCAGTGAATCCTTTGGTAAATAATAATTGGATAGCTAGGCATGGTGGCACACACCTCTAATCCCAGCCACTGGGAGACAGAGGCAGATAAAAAAAAATTAAAAGCAAATGGAGCTGGAGGTGCAGTCCAGTGGTAGAGAGAGCACTTGCAAAATATGTGCTGTGAGGTCCTGGGTTCATCCCCGCCCCCCCATCATGCAATAATAATTGTTGTTGTTGTTGTTAGGTACCGTCGAGTCGGTATCTGACTCAAAGCGACCCTTATAGGGTTTTCAATGGCTGAGTGCTTCGGGATTGCCTTGGGAGTGGATTGCCAGGCCCTTCTCCCAACAATAATAATAGTAATAGTAATAATAATAATGATGATGGTGATGATGATGTGTCTGTGCCTCTGCATGCCAGCTTGATTGTAGTCTCTTTGAGGGAGGTTGATTTTGTTACTAAGATTCCTGGTCTTTGAGCCCCAGTCCAGTGCACACAGTTTGCACCGTAAATGCCTTTGAGGTGAGCTGAACTGCGTGGATGTTAACTAGGTCAATCTTAATGAGGGACAGTCAAGATGAATTGATTAAATGTCCATGTTACAACAACAAGCCTGTTGTCACATTCTATTATGTAGTCCTAGCCAGAGTCAGCATGGATCTAGGCTCAATTTAAAGGCACAGGAAGTAACTATAGAAAAACTGCCTTTCTCCAGGCTACTTTCCATTCTCCCCCTCTCCAACCCCTGCCTTTTCAGTGCTACACATGTTACATTTATTTGGTTGTGGCTTCACTGAATTGTACATGCAAGGCTGTATTGCCAGACTGTGAGTTGAGATGGTCGACTTATGTGCAACCAGCAAGATCTTGGGAAGCAATCATGTTGCACTGAAGTAGTTTTGTCCTGACACAAGGCCATTAGCAATGAGTTCCATCACATCCACAAAGATTTGCTTAGGACAAAAACATGTTTTTTCTCTGCAGCAACACTTCTCATAGGAACATGGAATGGGAATCAGGAATCTTGGTTTCCACTTGTGCCCCTTCTCACACTTGGCTTTGGGACCCTGAGCAGATCACTAAACCACTCTGGACTGATCCAATGATACTTCTAACCTGTGTTTTTATATGTTTTCTTATTTTTCCCTTAATGCAGATCTATGAGACATTGCCATCCTTGGTCTATGATTCTGCCAACAGTACACATTTATTGAGTGCTAACCACGTGTTCAGAGATGTTCTAGGTGCTGGAGATGATCAAATGTAAGGCACAGAGGGATTTTGTAGTAAAGCTATACCTAGAAGTTTCTTCCGATGATGACAACCTAGGTATCTTTAGTCAATCCTCTTACTGAAAACAACGAGGAGGGATGTAATATAAAAAGCATCTTTGAAAAAGCACCTATGAGCCAACAACACCCCAAGAATGACTCAGCTATATCCTAGGAGGACTGAGGAAGTAAGCCAGCACTCAAAGCTGCTTTCTCCTGAGCACAGATACCGAATTGGAAGAAATAGCTGCAAAATCAGGATGTCATTCTGGTGGCCCTGAAAGATATGAGGGAAAAAATAAGACTTTATGACCGGCCCAGTCTGAGAAGTCTGGCAACCCTTCCACATTAACTTAGGACCCCAAAGGGCTACAGACTTAAGAGTGAGCTAGAAATAAACCAACCCTTGCTGTATTTGCAGCCCACGTTTATAGCAACTAGAGGGATTGAGGGAACTTCAAAATTTAAACTCTGGTAAATGTTATCCAAGATCACTATTTCCCCAAACCTCAAGCAGAGGCTAAGGATTCAAAAATCCTTTTTGAATAAAAATATTATCCTAGATCTCCAGTATCTTATATAAATGGTTTAAGTATAATATCTAGTTCAAATATATAACTAGGCAGTAAAGAAACATGGTCATATAAGCAAAACAAGCAGGAAAAAAAAACAGATCACAGAAACAGATTCACCATTTCAATGTTGAATTCACTGAGCCAAGGATTTGAGTGGAGGTAGTCTACAGGAAAATAGAGATGTGACACAGGAAAGGGAAGGCGGCCAGTAAAGCCCATATTGTGAAGCTAGCTATCCTTGTAGGAAATTGGCACTCAATCCTGCTGAGGGATTCTGGGCTGCAGAAAACTCAAATCACAGATTTAGCTCCCTGGGGGGCAGGAAAACAGAGGCAAAGTTACTCTCAGGGGATGTTAGAAGTCTGGTACTACAGACATGTGGGATTAGGTCACTAGAGAAAGCACTCAAAATGAGTTAGAAGTTGGGCCAGCATGCACTGAAGAGGTAAGGTCAAGAGAATAGAGACAGGACAAAAAGAGTACCTTCCACACTCATCAAGACTTAATATGTTTAAATCATCAGACATAAACAATAAAATAATACTTTTTCTTGTGATATTTAAAGAAGTATCTACAAGGAATAAGAAGCCATAATAAATTATATAGATTTGAGAACCAAATAGAACTGTTAAAATACAATAATTGAAATTAAGAATGAAATAGCTGTACTTAAAATATGTTAGACCTAGCTGAAGAAAGAATTAGTGAATTCAAAGATAACTAAAAATATTGTATAGAATTTAGTACAAAGAAACCAAATCACAAAGTATGTTGTTATTGGTGTTAGGTGCTGTCAAGTTAGGTCCAACTTATAGTTATCTGATGTACAAAAGAATGAAACACTCCTTGATTCTATGCCAAGCACAATTTCTTTTATATATTTGAGCTCATTGTTACAGGCACTGTGTCAATCCATCTAGTTGAAGGTTTTTTTTTTTTTTCGTTGACCCACCACTCTCCCAAACATAATGTCCTTCTCCAGGGATTGGTCCCTCCTGACAACATGTCCGAAATACATCAGACTCAGTCTAGCCACCCTGGCTTCCAAGGAATACTCTGGTTGCACATCTAGGACAGATCTGTTGGTTCTTTTGGCAGTCCATGGCATATCCAATATTGATCTCCAGCACCATAATTCAAAAGCATCAATTCTTTTCCTGTCTCCCCTATTCAGTGTCCAGCTTTCATAACCATATGATGCAACTGAAAATACTATGGCATGAGTCAGGAGCACCTTTGTCTTTGAGGTGACATCTTTACTTTTCAACACTTTAGAGGTGTTCTGCAACAGCTTTTCCCATTGCAATGTGTCTTTTGCTTTCTTATCAACTGCTTCTGTGGGTGTTGATTGTAGAACCAACTAAAGCAAAATCTTGGACAAAATCAATCATTTTTCCATTTATCATGAATTTACTTACTGACCCAGCTGTAAGGATATTTGTTTTCTTGATGTTGAGATGCAATCCATACTGAAGAATGTGTTCTTTGTTCTTCATCAGTAAATGCTTCAAATCCTTTTCACTTTCAGCAAGCTGAATTGTGTCATCTTCATAATATAGGTTATTAATGAGTTTTCAACAGATCTTGATGCCATGTTCTTCTTCATAAAATCTCAGCATAGAGATTGAAGATGTACAGTGAAAGGATACAGCCCTGACACACACCTTTCTTGACTTTAAACCATGTAATGTTTCCTTGTTCTATTCAAACACAGCCTCCTGGTCCATGTACAGATTCCTCATGAGTATAATTAAGTGCTCTGGTATTCTCATTCTTTGCAATGTTGTCCATAGTTTGTTATGATCCACACAGTCAAATGCTTTTGCATAATTGATAAAACATAAATAGACATCTTTCTGATATCCTCTGTTTTAGACTAATATACATCTGACATTGCCTGCAGCCATAGCGCAGTGGCATCCGATCCCGTCAGATCTCAGAAGCTAAGCCTGGTTGGGTTGGGCCTGGTTATTACTTGGATGGGAGACTGCCTGGGAACACCAGATACTTCAGGCTTGGGAGAAGGACCTGGCAACCCACTCCCAATAATCAATCTGCCATTGAAAACCCTATGAACAGCAGAGAAGCATTGACAATAGTATTTCACCTGTTGTATATAAGGTCGCTATGAGTCAGATACCGACTCAACAGCACCCAACAACAACAAC
This sequence comes from Pedetes capensis, assembly GCA_007922755.1. Lineage (NCBI taxonomy): Eukaryota > Metazoa > Chordata > Mammalia > Rodentia > Pedetidae > Pedetes > Pedetes capensis. The sequence goes on from VMDO01003639.1 coordinate 10,025, forward strand.
AACAACAACAACAACATATGATATTAGCAATGATGTCCCTAGTTCCATGCCTTCTTCTGAACCCAGCTTGATTTTCTGGCAGTTCCTTGTGTATATACTGCTGCAATTGCATTTGAATGATCTTTAGCAAAATTTTACTTGCGTGCGATATTTATGATATTTTTCAATAATTCCCACATTTAGTTGGATCCCTTTTCTTGGGAGTAGGCACAAATATGGATATCTTCCAGTCAGTTGGCCAGGTCACTGTTTTCCACATCTCTTGGCATAAACAAGGAGTACCTCCAGTAATGCCTCTGTTTGTTGAAATATCTCTATTGGTATTCCATCAATTCCTGGAATCTTGTGTTTTACCAGTTCCTTCAAGTCAGCTTCTACTTCTTCCTTCAGTAGCATTGGTTCCTGATCACAGGCAGACTCTTTAAATGGTTGGTCATCCACCAATTCTTTTTGGTATAATGACTATGTTATTTTTCCATCTTCTTTTGATATTTCCTTCATCATTTAATATTTTTCCCTGTACAATCCTTCACTATTCCCACTCAAGGCTTGAATTTTTCTTAAATTCTTTAAGCTTGAGAAAAACAGAGCATATTCTTCTCTTTTGGTTTTCTATCTCCATCTCTTTGCACAAGTCATTATAATGTTTTGTCTCCTTGAACCTATCTGACAGATTAAAGAGAAATGGGGTTGCATTCATCATAAAAACAGACATCTCAGGATCTGTCCTGAAGCACAATGCTGTCAGTGGTACATTAGTATCCATACACCTACCAAGAAGGCCAGTTAATAAGACCATTATCCAAATTTACACACCTACCACCAAGGCCACAAATGAAGATAGTGAATATTTTTACCAGCTTCTGCAATCTGAAGTAGATTGACCATGCAATCAAGGTGCACTGATAATTATTGGCTACTGGAATGCAAAAGTTGGAAATAAAGAAGGCTTAGTAGTTGGAAAATATGGTCTTAGTGACAAAAAAGGATGCTGGAGATCACATGATAGAATTTTGTCAGACCAACGACCTTTTATTGCAAATACATTTTTTTACCAACATAAATGTTGATTATACACACGGATTCACCAGATGGAAAAAACGCAAACCAAATTGAGTACATTGGGGAGAAAGATGATGGAAAAGCTCAATACCAAAAGTTACAAAGTATAGAAAAGATAAAATACATAGAAGATATTATGAGATTTTCTTATTGTTGTTGTTGATAGATGCAGTCAAATCGGTATCCGACTCATAGCGACCCTCTGTACAACAGGGGAAACACTATTGTCAGTGCTTCTCTTCTGTTCATAGGGTTTTCAATGGCAGATTGATTTTTGGAAGGGGGTTGCCAGGTCCTTCTCCCAAGCCTACAGCTTCTGGTGTTCCCAGGCGGTCTCCCATCCAGGTACTAACCAGGCCTGACCCTGCTTAGCTTCCGAGATCTGACGGGATCAGATGCCACAGGGCTATGGCTGCAGGCTGAGAGTTTCTTACACATATTTAAATCAGATTAGCAGGAGAAGAGACAGAGAATAGGATGGGATTAATATTTGAAGAGACAATAGCAAATGGCTTTTCAGAAATGTGACTAAAGTCCAGGCTATAGCTCCCTATTGTCCCTGCCTTCCATGTGACATAGATCTCATTCATGGGATATTTAAGGAAAGATAGGCTATTTTATTTGCCTTATTTTGATGAGGATCTAAATAAAGGCAAGAAAAAACAGAGGAAAACCCTGAAATGAACACACAGATATCTGGGATCATTTAATCACTCCTATATTTGATGTCCATGGTTACATTATAGTCACCTTGGATGCAGCGTGAAAGTTGGATATTTATTTTGTAAATAAATGATCATGCTAACTATGAAACAGTCAAGGTTGCTAAAGCCCATAGTATTCTAGAGATTGTCTCATTTAAAAAATTATTCAAATCCAGTTTCATAAGAAATAACTGTGTAATCCAAACAAAACACTGCACCATCAGTTGGCAACCTTGAACTAAAGTGACCGTTTCCAACTTTTAATGGGTTAGCAAGTACATTTAAGAGTATGAGGTTGGACTGACATATAAAAATGGCAAAATGACAATTGTCCTACACTGAATTCATTGCATTCATGTGGAATTATTTTACCAATTATAATGGCAAAATCTTTCTTTCTCATTGATAATTGAAATAAAAGACACTTTTCCTAGAATGTGATTTGTTTCCTCTTTTTTGGACATCACTAAGAGGTTAAACCCAGTGCCTCACACATGCTGGGCCAGTATTCTACTGCTGAGCTGCACCCTCAATCTTTATTTATTTATTTATTTATTTATTTCTGTTTTGAGACAGAATCTTGCTAAGTTGCACATACAGGGTCTCACCTTGAACTCAAGATCCTCCTGTCTCAGGCTTCCAAGTCACTGAGATTACAATAATGTGCCATGGCATTCCAGCATGACTTTTGATTCTTAAGGTAGATAATAAATGAAGGCTCTAACATGAAATTATGATAATGATATTGCCCTTTAAGTGTTTCTGGCTTATCACAAATGAACAGAGACAAATTTATTAAGTTAAATGCTTTGTTTATGCCAAGTAAAGGCCAAATAATATCATGGGATACTGCACAAAGAAGGCTTTCATCAGAATCTGAACAGACTTTCTTCTAGATTTCAGGCATAACAGACACAATGATAGGAAACCTGATTTATGGTCAAGCCATTTCAAAATGGTCTGAGTGGGTCCCTTCAGTATTTACTGATGTCTTTCCTCTGGCTCAGTCCTGGGGTCATGAGTATTTCTTCAAATACTGTAAGAAACAAAAAAATAACCTGGAATATTATTTTCCTGCTCAAAAATCCAGTAATAATTGGATTATGTAAGCATTTAATGCAGATTTAAATATGCCATAATGATAACCTTATCTTCAAGTGAACAAGATAGTCGCATAGGGATGAAGAGACAGTTCATTAAAATTGGCATATTGTGATTGCTACACAGGCAGAATTAGGATAAGTAGGTGGTCTGCATGTTCTAAAATAATAAAAAAAATCCTGTGATGTTACTTAATGCAATCATGAACAATACTCTTAAGAGTATTACCTTCTTTAGGATCTTAAATTTAAGAAACAGAAACAGATTACAGATATAACAAAGAAATATGCAAAGATTTAGTTTCTACTGTTAATTGTTCACATTAAATTAATATGGTTAATTGGAATTTTATTGTTTTTAGTTTTATTTACATTTAATTGTATATAGTCATGCACCACATAACCACATTTTAATCAACATCTAGCCCATATAACACAGTGGTCCCATAAGATTATATCACCTAGTGGTGTAGCTGTCTTAGTTTGTGTTCTGTGATGTTCACACAATAATGAAATTGCATAATGGCACATTCCTCAGAATGTGTGCCCAGCATTGCAACACATGACTATGCTTATTTTTGGATTTAGATCTGTGTATGATCTATGAGGAATAAAATTTGTTATATACAGTATTAAGTGTTTATAGATTCTGTTATTATTATTATAGGGGCTGGGATTTAGCTCATTTGGTAGAACACCATTCTATAGTCTCTGAGGTCCCAAGTTTGATTCCCAGCATTGCAAAAATCGGAGAAGGACATGGCAATCCACTCTCAAGACAATCCCGAAACAATCAGCCATTGAAAACCCTATAAGGGTTGCTATGAGTTGGACCCTACCCAATGGCACCTAACAACAACAACAACATTACTATTATAATAAATAACTTAAGTCCACTGGGTGTACAAAAGAATTTTTTTTCCTTTAAGAGCAAAACATCATTATAGACCCCATATTGCTACTGAAAGATTTTAAAGAGAGAGAAGGTAATCCAGTTTTTATTTTAAATTTACCTTCAGAGAACAAGTGAAGGTTAGGATGCAGCCAGGCAAGATCTGAGGCAGCAGTTCAGTTAGGAGCCCAGTCGAGAGGTCATGAGATGCTGTAAAAGGTCCTGCCTCGGGATAAAGAGAAGGAACTTAGACTGTGTCATGCCAGGTGGGTCTTTTGTGGCTTGCTTCCTGCTATGGTCAATGAGCTGAGATATATTTTTCCAAGGGCATGTGGCAAGGGTTATAGGATAGGCTTTATTGGGGAAGACGATAACTTACAAATTGGATTAAGAAGTCAAGAAAGGCAAGTGTCTCCAGATCTTAATATTATTCCACACAAGATTATGCTGGAGGCTAAACTCTGCCAGACATACATTTTGCATCTAGGTTCCAGCAGAAGGATGCCTCTGTATCTTTGTAGGACAAGTTAGAGAACACAGTCTTACTATTGGAGATATACAGGGTTCCTGGTACAAGACTGTTTGAATTGAAGGTCCCAGAAGTTTAGAAATTGACTGGCAATGGTGGCTTTTTAGAATCTGGAAAATGGTCCAGATGATGATGGCTGGAGAGAAGAAACCTCTTGACCCAAGTGAAGTGTGTGCACAGCTCCTCCATCTGGAAGGAGATCAACTCATGGTTCCAGCTAGCTCATTGCTCAAATAATGAGGGTAATCATCCATCAGCCCTTTTGGACAATTCTTCTCATTACACCATGATTCAAAAGTTATTCTGGAAGCCAGGCACAGTGGCTCTTGCCTGTAATCCAACAACTTGGGAGGCAGAGGCAGGTGAATCACAGGTTTAAAGCCAGAGGCAGCCTGTGTAACTTAGGGAGACCCTGTTTCAAGATAAAAAAGAAAAAAAAAGAAAAAGAAAGTTATTCTAGAGGTACAATTAACCATGCTTGGTTATTAATTGTATTTGAAGGTATGTGAGATAAGGAAAGAGAAGTCAAGAGTTACTCTGAGAATTATACCTTGGCTAATTGAGTGTATGATGATTTCATTAACAGAGAAAAGGAAACCAGAATAGGCTTTACACAGGGAGGGGAGACAATGCATTCCCAGTTGGATATGCTGAGTTTGAAGTATCTGTAGGACATTCATTTGAAACAGGGACCATGAAATACTGATGTGAAAGTCAGATATATTGGTGTAAACTAGATGACATGCTATTATCTTAGCTGCAAAAGAATCTAGTTAAAGAAAGCAAGTCTAGAGAGGGATGCATCGTTCTGGGTAAGCCAATTTACAATATCTGCTATGCCTCCTCTTTACTATCTTCACATTCAAGGACATTTCTCTTCCCATGATTAAACTTAGAAACAACAGTATGGTTCTGTTAGCACAGTAAGGCCATCCCTCAATATAAGCAAATTGTGCTTACCCCCACTTCCAACAGGTGTAAAGAGATGGACAGGGGCAGAGGCAGCTTGTTGCCTATCAAATACTTACTTCCTTACTAAGGCTGCTTTTCTATGGGCTGATAACAGATCCAGTTTTAAAAGAGAAGTCCACATTTCTAGGTTCTCTTGTAAATGGAGACCATATTACGTAGTTCTTGGTAGTGAAATGTGAGTAAAAATTGGTGGGTGGGATTCTGAAGAAGTCTTTCATAAGGGGTAGAGACAGAAGCTGACATATTTCATGTTTGCTTTTAAACTTCCCTCTTCTTCCTGCCTGGATCCTGGGATGGGGTTGGAGTGGCGGATTCTTTTTCTTGTGGTCACTTCATGGTGAATTGGTTCAGACAGAGAAGCATGAGCCCTGACATACCTAAGCCTCTCCTTAGCCTTAGGTTTCCTATTCTAGGTTTCTGTTTATATGGGAGGAAAAAAAGCTCCTAGCTCTTTAGTCTTTCATTCTTCTCTAGAGTTTTCTAACATAAGCAACCAAATTAAAAATCCTAATCACTAGATCATCTTATTGGGTTCTCATATTCCTTCTTGCTCTTTCATATTCATTTTCTACACCACATTCAAATGATCTTTTAAAATGAAATGATTACATAATTTTCATAATCAAAGCCCTTCAAAAGTTTCCCTTTACTTGTAGAAACAATTTCATAAACTTTAGCCTCGGCCATAAATCACAGCACCCTCTACCTACCCCTGAACTCCATCTTGAGGGACTTGTTCTTCCCTTACCAGGCTCTAGATACATCTACCAACTGTTCTGTCAAAAGGCCTTTTTGGATGCCTCCCCTTAGGAGGGAATCATTTTGTCCTTTTCTCACTTCCTATACCCCATTGGTCTTAGCTTTAATCACTTCACTATACAGGCCCACTATGACACCATAATCTAAATTATGACTCTCCTCTTAATCTTTTTCAATGCATCATAGTGAGTTTTCTTCCATAGCTCTGATCCCAAACCACATTTGCATGTAAACTTATTTCTTTTCTGTTTCTTTCCTAAGATCATGAACCCTGTAAGGGTAAGGCCTTTATGTGCATGATTGATACTTGTACCAAGCATATATCCTTGCACAGAGTATTTGTACTCAGCTCAGCTGACACCATGCTGGGGAACACTCCAGATCTAGTTTGTGAGGCTCTGCTCCATTATAACCCACACTTCATTCTATTATGAATGCTCATTTGTATCACTGTCTCTCAAACTAGACTGCAGGTAGATGTATGCAATGCATATGTGCTAAGTGGATATTTGGATTTTGACAGGGACCAGATCGTGGAAAGCATTGGCATGAACATCTGAAGGATGTGGCTGGATTTGGGGAAATGAGGGGATAGATGTTTTAGAGGGGCCAAAGGGAAGGCAGGGAGAGCAGTAGAAGGGCACTGATATAGAGAAATTACTCTGAAAATCTGTTGTTGTTGTTGTTGTTGTTGTTAGGTGTGGTTGAGTTGGTGTCCAACTCATAGCAACCCTATGTACAACAGGTGAAACACTATTGCCAGGGCTTCTCTGCTATTCATAGGGTTGTCAATGGCTGATTGTTTTTTGGAAGTGGGTTGCTGGGTCCTTCTCCCAAGCCTATAGCACCTGGGGTTCCCAGGAGGTCTCTCATCCAAATACTAACCAAGCCCGACCCTGCTTAGCTTCTGAGATCTGATGGGATCAGACTTTTGGTAAGCACCTTAATAAAATCTTGAAGAGGTCAAACACAACTCAATTTTCTTCCACATTTCTTACATAAGAAATAGATTACTTATAATACTATAAAATCATATTCCTGGACACTGTGGCATATGCCTCCAATCCTAGCTACTTGGGAGTCTGAGGCAGGAGGATTACAAGTTCAAAGCTAGAGGCAGCCTGCAAAACTAAAACAAATTAACAAATAAATAAATAAATCTTTCTTCTTACATAAAGTGACTCTGAAAGCTTCATAAGGTATTCCCTTAATATGCTTTTGTTTGTTTGTTTGTTTGTTTTGGTTGTGCAGGCTGACTCTGGCCTTGAACTTGCAATCCTCCTGCCTTAGGCTCCTAAGTAGCTAGGATTGAAGGCATATGCCACAGCATCCGGGAATATGATTTTATGGTATTATAAGTAATCTATTTCCATCCCCTTTGGTTCCTAGCCCATCTTCCTTCTTTCTTTCCTCTTCATTAGCAAACTTCTTGAAAAGAAGTCACCTCCTTTGCCAACTCAGCCATTTCTCAAATAGCGGCAAAGCATGTTTTCAGTACTTTCCTGAAAATTCTCACATTGTCTAAGTGGTTCATTTTGTTGACAATTCTTTGGCTTCTAAAATCATGTTTTATCCAAAATCTAAAAGTCTTAAAGATGTTTTTTCTCTTTCCATGCCCAGCCTCACCCTCACTCAACAGTTGATCTTATAGACTGGAATTGCCTTTTGAATGTTAAAATTCCGTTTTTGTCCCAAACCATGTAGAACAATATCATTGTCATTCATCATTCAAGCTCCAAATATAACCAATACATCTGACTTTCATATCAGTATGACCCACATTTTGTATGCAGAGGTGAGAAATATATGGTGGCATATCTATACTCATAGGGAGCAGCATGGGCTTTATCAGCTTCTCTAGCAAGCAACTGGCAGAGGTATCTGGTCCCCCCAGTGCTGCTAGAGTGCTGTGTTCTCAGTCTCAAGCTTTATAAGTGCCCAACAGTCCAGGGGTCTGATGGGAGACTTTCTGTATATTGCTTCTAGCTGTATAGTTCATTGCTATAAGGTATTCAAAGATAGTCTTCTAATTCTACTCGATTATTTGAATTAACCAGTTTTCTTTAATACCACAATGGTAAAAATAGATTCAGTTGTCTACAACTAAAGAGTCTGACCAGTATAAGAAGTTTCAGCCTACAGAAGAGTATATAGGCAGTTTCTTATACTGTTATGAATGTAAAATGTTTACAGTACAAAGAATATATTTAATTTTATTAAAAGCTGTGGGTCAACTTTTTGTTTAACTCTTTTCTTGTTATCTCCAAGATACCTCAAACTTAACATGTCCAGATGAAGAACTCCTGAACTTTGCAATTGAACATTGATTTTATGGCTTTGTGTTACATAACACAGAATCCCAGAAACCTTTGTAGACATTCCACTCCATACACACATTCATTCCATAATCAAGTTCTATTTTGCCTCCTAAATATTTCTATTTTTCATAGACTTTTCTACATTTCCATCATTGCCATCTTCATCCAAACTGGCATGACTTCTCTCCTGAATTACTAAATTTGTCTTCTAACTATTAATGGCCTGCAGCTCTACCACTGCAGCATCCAATTCTGTCAGATCTTGGAAGTTAAGCAGGGTCAGATCTGGTTAGTACTTGGATGGGAGACCGCCTGGGAGCACCAAGTGCTATAGGATTGGGAGAAGGACCCAGCAACCCATTTCCAAAAAACAGCCATTGGAAACCCTCTGAATAGCAGAGAAGCACTAACAATACTGTTTTGCCTGTTGTATGTAGGGTCACTATGAGTCAGACACTGACTCGACAGCACCTAACAACCTCAACAGATATTAATGGTATCGTCTCTGGACTGTCTCTAATCTAGTTTTTACAATTTTGTCACAATTTTCAACATGAAATATGATTGTGTTCCCAAATAGTTAAAATCTTTAATGATATCAAGTTTGTTCTTGAGATAAAGACAAGCTCATTAGCTTACCCACAATTCCCTGCACAGCATGGCCTATGCCCTCCTTTCCAAAAACCTGTCACCTTTCCTTTGTTCTCCAGCTGTCCACTTAATTTGCCACACTACCATCCCTTGCACACACTATCTCCTCCTCTGGAATACTCCCCCTTTACCCTCTTTCCCTGGAGAACTTGTCCCTCACATCTCAGCTTAAACATAACTTCTACTTGACTAGGATCAGAAATAACATCCTTTACAGATTGTATCACAGTGGCAATTTTCAGTTCCTTTGTTATTATTTGGTTAATGCTCACCTAAACCAAATAGGGTTTAAATTCTATGTAAAAAGGAATAATATATGATTCGATCCTCTCTCTACTATACATTTTTAAAATTCATGTTTCTTTGATTACTGGGATTTAACCTTTTGAATAGTGAATAAATAAATCACACATGTAATTGATAATCTTCATAGCAAACCTTCAAGGCAAGCATTATTTCTAAATTTGCAGACTGGTCCTACAAGTAGCACATGCCATAGGTGAGACTTAAGTGCAGATGTGTCTGAATCCAAAGCCTGAATTCCTCCTCCTTCACCATGCTGACTTCCTCTCTTGAAAGGGACACATTATCTGGGAGTACTTTGTAAAAAGTATTACTCAGTGTTGGGTATTTTTATCATTGTCACCTAGGCTGGAAGAATGAACAAATGGTGGTACTGTACAAAGGGCCCACTATCACTACAAAATACCAAATAATGAAGGAAAATCTGTAGCCTACCCCTATCTGCCCAGCACCACACTGTCAAGGATCCTTGCATTTTGGTTGGCTGGAAGTCTGAAGAATTGAGGATTTTATTATGTGTCCCATGATAGTAACCATTTGAAACACAATTCGTCTTGATTATTAATGTCTCTTATTTTTATAATAAATATAGTATACTGATCCAAACCAAATAACACTAAGACTTGATTCAAATCTCCCCATCTCGGAAACCCATAAGTCACCAAGGATGTAACGTTAGAGACAAAGGGTAGGAATATGACTACAGATGGAACCCACTCATCATTTTCTTATCTCTGAAGAATGTGCCCTCCCTGTATTTCTGACTAACTCCAGCCAATTACTTTGATTTGTAGCCATGAGTTGGCAGCCTCCAGGTAAACACATGGTATACTCCCTGTATTTAGCAGAATAGAGCTTAGCAAGAGAGGAAATGTGGAGTTCCTTAGGGCCCCAAGAGGACCCCAGTCTTGAGGAAGATCACAAAAACAGACTAGGATCTGGGGAACATTGCCAAGGCCAGGAGGAGCAGGGACTCTAGGATGTAAGTGTCATGGTTTACTTATGACCAGCTGCTGCAGTCCTTCATCTCAAATGAAGACAGGAAGGAAACAAAATTGAGACAGTTTTTCCAAGATTTACAACATGGCCAAAATAACTTGTAAGTGGTGAAAGATAGTAAGAAGAATGTTCTGGTGTGTTGCTTTCTAAAAAAATTACATTTATTATTTTCCTATTGAAGATTCAAAAGAAAGGATAATGTAAGAAGTAGAAAAATATCAATTAAAAGTCAGCCAATAATGATAACAACACCTGTTCCTTTTTGATCAGATATCTTTACTTCCAATATTTTATGACTACCTTCACACGATTGTTATCAGCCTAATTATACAATCTTGTATGTTATAAGATACAATATTGTAATTTTATAATGTTATTAAAAATTATTCACAAATATTATTTTAACAGCATAATATTTTATTATACAGGTATATATATTTAACCCTAACCTTAACTTAATATGACTTCTTTTTATTAAATAACACCATATAATCATTTTTAATGTTAAATCTTTCTTTCTATATATCTTTATTTCCTTGGGCCCGATTTTGGAAGGGGATTTTTGCATCAAAAAATATGAAGAATAGGTTTTCAATGTTGTTCTTGTTAGGTGCCGTCAAGTCGAGTCTGACTCATAGTGACTCTCATAGGGTTTTCAATGGCTGACTGTTTCAGGATTGCCTTGGGAATGGATTGCCACATCCTTCTCCCATTTTGCGGTGCCGGGAATCAAGCTCTGGACCTCAGAGACTGCAGAGCAGCGCTCTACCAACTGAGCTAAATTCCAGCCATTTCCAAATTGCTTTTCATTGATAGCATGAGTTCATTATACGTTCATTAGTCTAAATATCAGCAATATAAAAAATTAATATTCCAATGGATAATAATAATCTTCTTTTAATTTATTTTTCTTCAAATACTAAGGAGTCTAAGCCATGTCACCCTCATGTCCAATCTCATTAGATTTCTGAAGGTAAGCAGGGTCAGGCCTGGTTAGTTCTTAGATGGGAGACTGCCTGGGGAAACCAGGTGCTGTGGGCTTGGGAGAAGGACCCAACAGCCCACTCCTGAAACAACCAGCCATTGAAAACCCTTTGAATAGCAGAGAAGCACTGACATAGTGCTGGGCATGGCACAGTGTCAGGGAGTATTTTGTTCTTTTGTACATAGGGTCACCCATGAGTTGGACCCAACTCGACCACTCATAACAACAACAACAACAATTACTAAGAAAGATCAATTAGGATATTGTTTTGTTTGTATTTCTTCTTTTGTAAAATATGTTTATATGCTCTTGGCCTATTTTTGTATACCAGAAACGGCTCATTTTCTTAAGGATTTATGTCAATCCCTTATATATCTGTTTTTATTACTTTAAATTCATAAATGTTTATTGAACAAACTGGGATGAATACCACCTCAAGAGAAAAGCATAAAACACTGATACAAAGCCATGCATACTGTTTTCTCTTGATGCCTTTTGAACCCCTCTCATTATCATCTTCCCTTTGGTGGATTTCCATTCATATCCAAAATATTCAGCCCCAAGCCATTTCCCTTATATATTTAGAATGACAATGCATTCAACTCTAATTCAGGTAAATTACTGCTAACATAGAAGTGACCAAAAAAATCGTGAAGGTTGAGAAAACTAACCAAGCAACCTGAAAAATTTTATCTATCCCCAGTTATCTTTATGTATCCAAAACTCCAACAAAACAGGCATTTTTTAGGACAGTGAGGTTCCAAGAACTCTCATGGTCTGAATGGAATTACACTATTTGTCTTCAAAGGAAGAGTTCCATTTGCCTTCCTATTCAGATGGTGGCTTATGTGTTTAAACTGCCAATACATCAGCAGATAAGCAAATTAAGATAAGAAGACTTGAGAACTACTTTCTTTGTTGCTTATTTTACTAGGATGATGGATTCTCAGACAAAATAAATTATCCAGGAGTGAACAATAAAAAATACTCCAAAAGTGCAGAAGGCAATAAAAATCAAACATTAAAAATGGTCTAGAAAGTGGAAATTTGGGTATGTTTTATTTCCACCTCCATACTTTTTTTTCAGTAAATGTGTACTAATTATAATCAGATAAGACTATAAAGTTATCAAAAGGGTGGCCTGGATTATGGCAAGCTCAACAAATTTAACAAAATTAAAATAATGAGGGAAAATATTATGAGAACTGTACCAAATATGTATGGTTGTTTACAAAGGGAATTTTAGAAACTGCATCCTTACTGACATGAAAGAAAGGAAGCACACACTAAGTGATGAGATATATTCTCTTTCAGTTTCCGGAAGCAAAAGCTTACAATGTGGGAATTTTACTAAGATAGACCTAGACCCATAAGTGAAGGATTCTACAGAGAAAATATTAAACAACACAGGAAACATCAAAAGAAGATGGGAGAAATACATGGAGTCATTATGCCAAAAAGTATTGGTGGATAACCAACCATTTTAAATGAGTGCATATGATCAGAAACCAATGGTACTGAAGGAGGAGGTGAACGCTGACTTGAATGAATTGACAAAACACAAGACTCCAGGAGTTGATGGAACACCAATAGGGATGTTTCATCAAACACATGCTGCACTGGAGGTGCTAATGTGATTATGGCAGGAGATTTGGAAAACAGCTACCTGGCCAACTGACTGGAAGTGATCCATATTTTGCCTATTTCCAAGAAAGAAAGCCCAATTAAATGTGGAAATTATGGAACAATATCATTAATATCACATGCAATCTCAGTTGGGAGCTATTTACCTATTTGTTTATTAGCTCTTGTCTGTTTCTCTCACTGTCATTAATTCAATGAGGGCTCAAAGTGTATACATGGAACTGGATTCTGATGTTTGTCTTATTCACCATTACGCGGCCAGATACTTATGGGTAACTGCACTCGTGTTTCTATCCTAGTCAAAAACAACTACAGCAGTATATCGACAGGAAACTGCTGGAAAATCAAGCTGGACTCAGAAGAGGGCATGGAACCAGGGCCATCATTGCTGATGTCATATGGATATCAGTCAAAAGCAGAGAATAGCAGAAAGATGTCTATTTAAATTTTATTGACTATGCACAGGCATTTGACTGTGTGGGTCACAATGAATTATGGATAACATTGTGAAGAATGGGACTACCAGAGCACTTAACTGTACTCATGAGGAATCTGTACATGGACCAGGAGGCAGCTGCTCAAACAGAAAAAGGAAACACTGTGTGGTTTAAAGTTGAGAAAGGTGTGTGTCAGGACTATCTTCTTTCACCATACCTCTTCTATCTCTATGCTGAACAAATAATTTAAGAAACTGGACTTTGTGAAGAAGAATGTGGCATCTTGATTGGAGGAAGACTCATTAACAACCTACCTTATGCAGATGACACAACTTTGCTTGAAGAATTTTTGAAACATTTACTGATGAATATCAAAGAAAACAGCCTTCAGTATGGATTGAGCCTCAATATCAGCAAAACAAAAGTCCCTACAACTGGGTCCTTGCACAGCTTCATGATAGAGAAAAGATTGAGATTTTCTAAGATTTTGCTTTACTTGGTTCTACAATCAACATCCACAAAGATGATGCATTACACTAGGAAAAACTGCTGCAAAAGACCACTTTAAAATACTTTAAATTAAAGATATCACATTGAAGACAAAAGTTCTGATTCATGTCATGGTATTTTTAGTTGCATCATATGGTTGTGGAAGTTGGAGGTTGAATAAGAGAGACAGGGAAAGAATTGATGCTTTTGATTTATGGTGCTGGAGACAAATATTGAATATATCATGGACAGCCAAAAGAACCAGCAGATTTGTCCTAGAAGTACAGAGTGCTCCTTGGAAGCGAAGATGGCTAGACTGCATCTGATGTATTTTGGACATGTTGTCAGGAAGGACCAATCTCTGAAGAAGGACAGCATATTTGGGAGAGTGATGGGTCAATTAAAAAAAGAAAGAATTTCAACTAGATGGGTTGACACAGTAGCTGCAATAATGGGCTTAAACATATATAAGATTTTGTGCTTGGCACAGCATCAGGAAGTGTTTTGTTCTGTTGTGTATAGGGTCGCTATAAGTCAGACCTGTCTCAGTAGTACCTAACAACAACAACAACAAGACCCCAACCACCACTTGTTAGCTGAGAGCTTTTTGAAAAACCCCTAATCTCAGACCCTCAGCCTTCTCACATGTAACAAACTAATAATATCCACTTGTGGTGAGACAGGGACATCACAAGGACAAGAGACAGATGAACTGTCAAGCTTCAGTCCACTACCTGTTACCACTTACAAGTAAATATAGTTTTCCCCTCTATTCCCTTTTCAACAATTTATGAAATGTGTCCTTTCCCTAGCCTCCTACTCTTGTTACAAGGGCCTGATGGAAGAGCAAGATGGTACCATGATGTCTCCAAGGACAAACTGGTCTGTGATCTGTATCTTACCCAAGAAAAATATTTCTTAAAATACAAGGAAAAAACTTCTTTAAAATGCCATACTCATGACCAAATTGAAAATTATCAGAACCTCACCCACCCCAGCAGCCTTTAAGGCTATTCCTTTCTCTGACAGGGGGCAAACTGATTTCTCTATATCAGAGCTGCCCTCTATATCATAGCTCCTTCTTCTTCTTGAGTAAAATCCTCCATTAAAGCTTTTCCCATGAATTCATTCTCTTTGTCTGAATTTTGTTTCTATTGGCACTAAGTCAGAAGTTTCCATATATAGCTTCAGTAAAATAACTGAAAATTAGTGACAACATATTCAACATGTTTAGCATAGGTTGGCATGAAGTATGTGCTGAGTAAATGGACAAACATCATTCTCTTTGTTATCATTGTGACGTGAACATGATACGACTCATCCTGACACAATGCTCTGCAGAACACTCACTAACTTTCTACAGGGAAACCAAGATATGTACTTAAAAACTACAACAGAGCCTAAGATGGCTTTGTGTAAATATTATTTTAAGCTACTGCTTAATGAGTAATCACCATGAGCCAGGCATTGGCCTAAGTGTTTTATATACATCATCTTATTTCAATCCTCAAATCACTTTTTCAGTGTCAGATAAAGATTGTGACACTCAGAGAATATTAAAAACTTATGCAAAAGTGGCTAAGTTGTTGAAAGTTATTCAACTTATGTGTACTTGATTTCAAACCTATTCTCAGAACCACCAAGATGTTCAATACATGATATCTGCATGAGTGGATAAATACTGAGTGTAGTGAGAATATCCCCCAAACCAATGGTGCAACCAAGAGAAAGGTGGATTTTTGTCCCTGTGAATCTGAAATGCTAGCCAGGAAAGAGAAGGAATGGGGATTTATGTGCACTTTAATTCATTCTCACAATAAACGTTTCTGTCTGTATATGAAGAAAGAGAACATGGAGTCAAATGCCCCTATGCAGGGTACAGGATGAACAGGACTTGGCTGTTTGATGCAATTTCTGACAAGAGATGTAACATATATCACAATAGCTGGAAAAACGTGTTTGGAAGAAGACTCAATAACCTACCCAAGGGTGTCTTAAAATGAGCTGGGGGCAAGAGAAATCAAAATAAATAAAACCACCAAGCTGCATTCAACAGAAGACAGCAGATATAACAAAGAAAGGTGACATCTTGAGGGAACAGCGCTGAGGAAGTGAGACAGCACAATCCTCATGGCACCAGGCATGTTGATGTGCTCCAGGAGAGGTGGTAACGGGTTCCAGAAAAGACAAACAGTATATGCAATCAGACATGGAATGAAAAGAGCCAAGGGCATGGCACACCAAGGGAATGGATTCAGTATGGTTGAGAGGCAAGACGCACACAGGGAATTTTGACAGAGGATCTGGGGAGACTAGCAAGATCCAAGGGAGGGCAGCTAGTATTCTGATCTAAGATGTTTGCATTTTATCTTGAAAATGAAGAGGAATTCCTGTTGGATTTTAAGATGGGCAATGATATGGCTAATTTCATATGTTATAGAGGTTAGAGGGAGAAAGGCCATAATAGTTGGCCATAGTAATGGTTAAGATGTGCGAAGAAATTAAGCCAAGAAAGCATGATGAACTAAATGCAAGACCATCCAGAGAAACTGAAGGAAGGAGGCTGATTCATGAGCTGTTTAGGAAAGAGAAGCCATAGACCTGGGTAGTGTGGGATGTGGGAGGGTGAAGTATTTCCAGTGACTCATAAAAATTGAAACATCTTGTCTTGCTTCTTTTCTTGCTTCATATTTCAGTTTAAAAGTTAATTTTTCAAAGAAGTAGTCCATGAACACCTTATTAAATTAAATTCCTTCCTCACTTTCTATCACATCATCCTGTTAATGTTTTTCATAATAGCAATCTCAATTGGGAGCTATTTACTATTTGTTTATCAGCTCTTGTCTGTCTCTCTCACTGTCATATATTCAATGAGTGCTCAAAGTGTATACATGGAACTGGATTCTGATGTTTGTCTTATCACTACAAGGATAGATACTTGTGGGTAACTCCATCCATGTTTCTATTCTAGGCAAAGTAGAGGTGGAAGTGGCTATGACTGACTTACAAAATGCACATATCTGGCTCAAAGAAGTTGTTTTGACTGGAGATATAGTCAGTAGCAGAGCAGTTGCTTAGCATGTGCAAGGCCCTGGGATTGATCCTTAGCACCACCACCATAAAAAGGAAAAGGAGGAGAAGAGGGGGGGAGAAGAAGAGAAGGAGAAAGAAAAGAGAATATAAAAGAAGTACTAGATTTTTGTGTGGCTGGAAAAGATGAGTAATTCTGCTTTGCTTTAGAAGTGGTCAGTTTTAAGTGTTTGTAGAAATTACGAATGGGAATACCTACGTGGTCAATTGATCTAAAAAAATAGGATACTCAGGGCACAGTTGTGAGTTGGAAATAGAGATTTAAAGCTCCATTGCTCCAGCACTCCTGGAAACATTCATCTGAGAAGGTGCTGTGCATAGTCACTGATCCAAGAGGACAAGTGAAAGCTGAAATCCAACCTGGATGTGGCTTGCCAAGCTTTATGCCCTAAGTTGATCTGGGATCCCTGGGAGAAAAGATGTTTTATACTTCACTCAAAGGGACTATTTGATGGACAAGACACGTGCCTAAGCAACTCAAGAAACTGTGATACCTACCAAAGCAAGGGGGAGTACATATTTTTTAATTTGCACAAAAACACTATACAGTCATCAAAATGTATATATGGAAATGCCACAATGAAAAGCATGTCAGAATGAATCACATTAATTAATTAATTAAAAATTTCCAATAAAAAAAGAAAAAAAAAACACTGTACAGGCAAACAGCTTGTCTAAATATCAACAGAGAATATCCAAGGAATACAGATTAGAAGGGTAGCTCAGGGGAAGAGCACCAATCTAGCACGTGCAAGGCCCCAGGTTCAATCCCCGGCACCAAACACACACACACACACAAACACACACACACACACACACATCAATAAGGCAAGAAAACCCAAGGAAGAGGGTACCTAGCTCAATGCTTACTCAGCTAGGCTAAATGTCAATGTATGAATGGCTTCAGCTGAGAAGTTGAGGAAGGCTGAATATGGGTTCCTGGGTGTAACTTCAAATATCAAGTCCTAAGTCTGCTTAATTCCTGTCATCCCAGCAAAGTTATTTTAACCTCTCTAGGCCTCATTTTTCTCATTTTTAAAATTGACAAAAGAACAGTAGTTATCCTACAAGATTCTAGAAAAGATTAAATGGAATCATGTCAGCAATGCGTGGAACACAGTTCTCACTATAGATCAAGCCCTGGGGAATACCAGTTGTCATTACCACAGCTGTGGTTGATTCTGATGCACTACCATCCAGATTCTTCAGAAAGAAAGTACCTTGTTCCAAGTGGACAGTATTGCCCACAGAAATCTCTTAGTTGTCAGCTTCTATGGCCATGTCAGCCATGCCCTTAAAGCCACCTTACCCTAGGTCACAACTCCTTTCTCAGAGTAGCCAGCAGCCAAGAACTACTCCATATGTGACATAAAGGTCCAGCCCTTCACACTAACTCTGAGCAACTCTGAAAGTTTGTCCCAACTTTAGAACTCTATTTAGGGTCAGTTTGTCCTCCACTGAAATCATTTAGCTTCTTCCTCTGCCCCACCATGCTTCCTTCCCCAATTGGAAAACTTCTCCAATAAATATTATGCACATTAATCTCTACCTTTGAATCTGCTTCCCAGGAAGCCAAACCTGAAATAGTTGGTACTGGGAATATTAGAGGAAAATACAAGAAACAGGATTTTGGAGCTTGATCATCCACCACCTGCTGGCAAGGAGAACCTGATTACTGGTCATAGGTGAAACTCAGATAATCTCTGGCATCATGGTATGATTGTTAAAATTTTCACCAGTGGTGAACTGAAAAGATACATAAGTGGAAGGTAATGCATTTGCTCCTTGATATTCCAAGCTTTCAAGAGACATTGGAGAAATAATGCCCATTAGGAATAGATGGCTATTGCTAAGCCAAACTGATATCAGGAAAAGGCTAACAGAAAATTTGTTGTTATTATTGTTAGGTGCTATCAAGTCAGGTCTGACTCATAGCAACCCTATGTACAACAGAAGGAAACATTCCCCAACACTGGACACTATGCCATTCCTGGGATTATGTCAGTGCTTCTCTGGTATTCATAGGGTTTTCAATGGTGGATTGTTTCAGGAATGGCCTGCTGGGTCCTTCTTCCTACTGTACAGCATTAGGTTTTCCCAAATGGTCTCCTACCCAAGGACTAACCAGGCCCAACCCTGCTTAACTTCCAAGATAAAAAAGAATTGGACACCAGGATCTATAGCTGTACCCTAAAAAATGTTAAGGGTGCTTAGTCAACAAATAAAATGTTGATGTGAATGCCATAGGATTTGTTTGGAAGCCTGTAAAGAGATGCCTCACCTCTTGCTGTGGGAATGCAGAGAAATCTGAGTACCAAGGCAAGGACTTCATTGGAAGAGGAGTAAAATTCCAAAGAAAGTTAAATTTCCAACCAAGGAAGGGCTGATATGCTAAGTTTAGGGCCCTGGTTGGTAAAGAATGTGAACTTGATACATAGAATGGGGACATCTTCTTTGATGTAGTTGAAAATACTGAATCACAGATTTCTTGAGGGCTCTGAGTCTACAGAAGTAGCCTTTAAGAACAATCAGTCCTCCCTTGCTTAATGATGATGCAGAGGCGGCTTTCCAAGACAAAACATGTTTCTCTCCAGCAATGCCCCCACCTTGCCTCCTGATCACTAGGCAAAAAACTAGGATAAACTTAAAACATGGCCCAGCTAGTGAAATGGTGGACTTGATAAAGAAGAAAGGGAATGTGGCTCAAAGGAGCTGCAAGCCACAACTAGCACATAAAGACAGGGGCTGGGAACCTGTACATAGGACTGGATTCTACAAGTGTTTGATCAAGGAGGTTCAACATACTGTTTGATAAGGAAGAGCTTATAAATTTGGGAAGAATTCTCCCAGGATATAACATTTAACACTCTGGGAAGGATTTTGAGAGATGATGTGAGTAGGCTATTAGGATAACACATAGAAGGTGGCAAAAGGGATGATCCACACAAAGAGAGCTAGAATAACCATGACAGATGGTGAAAGAAAGAAGAAAGGAAGAAAGAAAGAAAGAAAGAAAGAAAGAAAGAAAGAAAGAAAGAGAAAGAAAGAAAGAAAGAGAAAGAAAGAAAGAAAGAAAGAAAGAAAGAAAGAAAGAAAGAAAGAAAGAAAGAGAAAGAAAAAGAAAGTAAAAGATGTGGACCAAAATAAAACGGATACTATATAAGGCCAAACAGACACCTGTGGACTGTGGTCCTTAGTACCAAAATAGTAAGGAATGCACTGGCAATATGTGTACCAATATCACTTAGAAGCTTAGCAGTGGCCTTCCTCTGAAGCCCAGAGCTACATTTGAAAATTCCATTACAGCACCATGCTCACAAACAGCATGGGAATGATAGGACCCCAAAACATTAAAGTTCAGGTGGGTTGAATTATGGTGAATGAGAACGTCAGAAGGTCTGCCAGGAGGCCTCACCTGCAAAGAACACAGAGATGGTTCATTGTGTATTGCATTGCTGAGGCAGAAAAAGATGGGTAACCAAAATATGAATACGAGTCAACAGACACAATCAAAAGAAATCAAGGACAGATGAAGTGATATCTTGCAAAGATGAGAATCAAGGAAGAGGGTAGTCACCTCAATAAAAAGTGTCCAGTTTCCAAGCATGAGCCAGGTTTCAGAGCCAGAATCGATTGACTAAAACAGGAAGAAGTCCTATAATTCCACACTATAATTATATATAATTACATAATTATATTATATATAATATAATCCATTGACTAAAATAGGAAGAAGTCCTATAATTCCACACAACTAACTGTTCCTAATAATGACTTACACTTAGGAACTATTTTTGCCTTCTGTTTGTTTGGTTTTCACAATACTGGGAGCCTGGGTGGTGTTGAATCCAGGGCCTTGCATCTGCTGGGCAAATGCTGTACCACTGAGCCACACCTTTAACCTGCCCCCCTTTAAAGCTAGAGTCTCATTAAGTTGTGGAGGCTGCCTCTAACTTCAAACTTGTGATCCTCCTGCCTCGGCCTCCACAGCTAGGATTACAGGCATGTGTCACAATGCCTGGCAAAAACTGTTTTAATTCACAACTCTTCTGACACCAAATGTGGAAGGGAGAAGTCCCATATTAATCAAATCCTCACCACTAGCTGGATGTCCTACAATTCATTTCAATTCTGAGAGTATCTGGAGTTACTCTTGGATCCCACAAATTAAGAACTCAGTTCCACAAGACTTTCCTACTTCAGCTGCTAGTGACAAGCTCCAGGTCTCCTATATTTCTTGTCAATGAGCTGTAAATTGAAGGTTCCCATGACCCTTCTCTTGTGTTTGATAATTTGCTATACTGGCTCACAGAACTCACGAAAACAATTTATTATCACCAACTAAATATAAAGAATATAAGTCAAGACTAATCAAATGGGAGAGTTATATCAGGCCAGGTATTGGGAGCAAGGATTTCCAGAATTTCCATGCCCTTCCTGGATACGCTATCCTCCCAGCATGTCAAGGTGTTTACTAATTCAGATACTCTCCAAATCTCATCATTTGGGATCTCTTTAGAAGTTCTATTACCTAGAAATGAAGGATTGGCCATTGATGACTTAACTCAAGCTCTAACCTCTCTCTCTTCTCTGGAGGTTGGAGGACAGGGCTGACTATCCTACCCTCTCATCACATGGTTAATTTCTCTGGCAACTGGGTCCTGATCAGAAATTATCCAGGGGCACACCAAATATTACCTCATTAACATAAACTCAGGTATGGCTGAAAAGTGCTTATTACTAATAACAAAAGATATTCCTGTCACCCCTATCACTCAGGAAATTATGAGAGTTTTAGGAGCTATGTGTCAGGAACTGAGCATGGAAACTGAATATATATTTCTTACTATATCACAATGTCTCACTACTAGAGGGCCATAGGCAGGAAGAAAGAGAATAGAGGGCTCTGCAGCCAGCTGCCTCTCAGCCTAGCCATGTGCTTCCCAGCCACTTGTAATATGAATATCAATGTGAGCTTCCTATGGGACAAAGGCTGTGGTCTGGTGGTCTGTGCTTCCCTGATAGATAATACCCTTACAAACAGAATACTTGCTAGAAGGAAACAGAATTAGAATCTCTCCTCACTTCTACATTCATCCAAGAAGGATGATAAGACTGTGTGAGACATAACCTGCTCCAGCAATCAAAAAAGACAGTGTTTAGTGGGTTCTGCTCCAGACCTGTAGCTGCCTATATCTCCAACCTTTTGAATTGTCTGCATTTGAGCCCAGTCCTTTGAAAACACTGGGAATCCATTAACCCATTTTGGACTCAGGCCCTAGGAGTAAATGTTTCTGTCCTTCCCTAAAAACTCAAACCTCACTATAAAGATCACAGCTGACCTTATCTAAAGCCAGCAGTAGCCCTTCACTACTGCCCACCTTCACATCTGGAAAGTTTTCTCTCTTAAAATCTGTGTCTATATTCTCTATCTTTATTAAACTTAGTCTATGCTGTATACTATAATTTCTGTGTCTCATATAAATCCTTTCATATGGGAAAACAATGGCCTAAGGGATCTGCTGCCAAAGAGGAGGAAGATAATTGCTGCTGCCAGGAAAGGACCTGCCTGCCACCAGCTTCCTAGACCCATGCTCTAGATTGTGCCCCTTCTCTGGACTCATCTACCCATGCTCCTTCTGTCTCCCTGACAACACCCCCAAAGTGACCTATAGCCATGTATGTTACTAACATACACTGAAGAAAAGATATTACCCAAACATTGGAACAACTCTTGGACACAGGGCTGTGTTAATATTGATAGTATGAGACCCAAGATGACATCATGGTCCCTCATTAGCATGAAGATATAGAGACACCAGGCATAAATATAACCCTGACCCAGGTTCAGATCACATTTGGTCCATTAAGTTCATGACCTACCTAATATACTTTTCCTCCATCCTCAAATATACAATTGGTATGAACACACCTAGTAGTTGGCATAAGTGATACCAGAAGTGATAAGCCTGTATGGAAAACCAAGTGGAAGCCTCTGACATTGCTCTACACTCTAAACCCAAGATAGGAAACTAAAAGGAATATCATATCTCAGAAAGACTGGCAAAAATTATTGCCACTCCTAGACCTAATGGATGTAGGGAGAGTTATTCCCATCATAACAGCATTTAATTCATAAGTCTGGCCTCTATATGGAAGCAGATGGATACTGGAAGATGATAGTATAGTACTGAAAATTCAAAAACTGGGTGCTTCAAATGTAGCTGCCATGCTAGATGTGTTATCTGTACTAGAACAGATTAACACAAACTTAGGTATATGCTGTACAGCTATTGATCTGGCAAATAAATTCTTTCCATCCCTATCAGAAAAGAGAATCAGAAATAGCTGCACTCAGTTGAACAGACAGCAGTATGTATTTGCAGTCTTGCCCCAGGGCTTTGAGGAAGAGACAGACCACAGAACATCAAATGACCATGTGTTCAGCACTATCCACCATGACCTGAGTTCTCTCAGACTCACTAGTTTATAAAATTGAATGAGCCCAGTGGCAACTCACCTTAAATTAGTGGGACAGCCAGAATTGAGCATGAGCAATTCTGGAGTGCACAAACAAGCTAAAAGCAGAGCCAGGACAGATCCACATGCCACTCACCACTGTTTTTGCACCAGTATATTTCCCTCACCTACTCTTCCCCACCTATAGCCCCAGGGGAGATCTCTCACAAACCACCTGTGGATGTGGAAAAGCCTCCTAACCTTGGCTCACAGGGAGCTCAGTTCAGTGGAGGAATGAATGCTGAAAATGAACCATGGCAAAGTACAGGCTCACCCAGAGGTGCCCATAACAGTAATGAGTGGAAATCCTCTTGCTGGACAGAGGTTTGGACAGTTTAGTGGGTCATCCAATATGTATCAAAGAGAAGTGGCTCCAGGTGAGAATATAAGTAGAGGCATGGACAGTGACAAATGGCTTGGCCGGTTTGCTGAGGGCTTGAAAGGGGAAAGGACTATTGGGAAGAAGAAGCTGTAGAAAAGAGGGATTTGGTTAGTGAGCTCCGAGTGACAATAAGGAGCCAGTGTTACAGTGCAGCCCACCCATCCCCAGACAATCCTTTCTGCCCTTTGTGTCTTTATGTGTGGAACCCAAAAATACAACCTAGTAAATCTTCTGCTCCATGTCTGCTCCCTTGGGAAACCACCCACAAAAATTATCTAAAACATTGAAGTCATAATTCTGTTCTTTACTGCATTTCCAGTGCCCAGACCTGCTGGATACCTGAGAGATTCTTAATAAGTGCTTGAACAAATGGTTGGAGCTCAAGGGGGCAGATTTGACAGGACCTACCACAGAATAATTTCTGAGCTATCTTTCTAGGTCTTGGCTGTACGGCAGGTTCAGTAGCCTACAGAGGACATAAAACAAGAGTAACAGGATCATCTTAGCTATATTTTGTCAAGTGCAAATTGTCACAACTGCAAAAACACACACACAAGTACACATTCCAACAGGCATACCAAACACACATTTATGTCTGAAATTTGGACAGTCAATTGCTTATTAATAATTTGTAAAATCATAAGTAGTATAACAATATCATTAGAAAAGAATAGTTATTGAACTATTCTCTGTAAATTGTCTGAAAGAAAATAGCATTTCATAGACAATTAACATTTTGAACAAAAAATAATAACAAATCTCTTTGTTGTCACTCAGTATTCTGGGCTTTGAAAAGTATCATGGACACCCAAATATATGCATCAGTACAGCTGATAATGTCTTACTAGAAACATTTTACTTTTCAAACATTCAAACTAATAGAAATATATATTTTGTTAAAATTTGTATAGTGTTAGTCACAAGGCTATACACAAAAGAATAAACTAAAAGGGAACATGAAAGATGCCCTTAGTCAGATTAGGTGTCAGATATAACAACATCATTCCTGTAATGTGAGGCATTAACCACCTGCTTTAGGTCAGGTTCTCTTACTACCTTGCTCTTGTACTCCAGTTGCCTTAACAGGGAAACAATTCAAGGTCTTGCTCACACTATAATTTATGGGATAATAAGAGGTCATGTTTTTATCAAAATAATTTCCTATGTAGATGGACCAAAATAATCAGATGATGTTTAGGTTCTTACACAGTTTCACAAAACTACAATGACCCAATCTGGGCATAGGAAGCATTGGTGACTGCCAAAGTATCCCACGTATGTTGGGAGTAATAGCAGCAGCCTATCTCGACATTCAAATGGACAAGACAGCATTTTAATAGTTAATTTTAGATGATAAGTAATAATATGTCCTAGTATTTTTGCATGGTCCATTTTTATTTGTTTTATTTTAAAAATATTTGACTATAGCCAGGTGCAATGGCTCATACCTATAATCCAGCGACTCAGGAGGTGGAGGCAGGAGAATCCCAAGTTTGAGAGGAGAGGCAGTCTGTATAATTCGATGAAAACCTGTCTCAAACAGTAAAAAAAGGGGGTGTTGGTGGTACAGCTCAGTGGTACAGCATGTGCAAAGCATGCAAGAGCAAGGCCCTGGGTTCAACCCTTCAGTACCACAAAAAAATTTTTTTAATTAAATTATGTTTTTGATTGTATGCTAGTAATACTTTGCACAGCAATAAAGCACTGGGAGTAAACAGTTATAGTTTTTTCCTTCCCTTCCCAATTCAATCCCTTCCCAATTCAATCCATATGTGGAGGCAGTGTGGAGAACACGTACAAAAACAGAGGGTGCCAAAAGTAGATACACATTTTAGGTATTAAGATAGTAATACTCAATATGTACTAATAACAAAAGATGAATACAAGTCACGTTTTGGCTTCTGCAGTTACAAGAGGTGCTGAAAGTAGTTGCCAATGTAATTCAATTCAACTTCATAAAAAGTAATATATAAATGTCTTAAAATGTGTATACATTTTTGGCACCCCCGTATTTAACATGCATTAAATTTATGGAAACATGATTATAAAATCATCTTAATTTCATGGTTTTTTAATCATTTGCTAGATGGTCTGTATTTTTATCTTATTTTGTTTTGCAAATCTTCATTTCTGATCTCTTTTTAGTTCTCTGGGTGTTACTTTTGTAACTATAGAAAATAGACACAAATCTCTGTTCCTTGGTTTAACAGTATTGGATTGAATCCTCTCTCCTCATGTCTCTCCAAACTCTCATCATCTCACATCTTGAGTTTTGTTGGTTGTATGATTACTTTTCATTGTCAAGTTGGTGGTGTTTTAGGTGTGGTGGAGTTGTGACTCATAGCGACCCTCGTAGGGTTTTCAATGGCTGATTGTTTCAGAATTGCCTCGGGAGTGGGGAGTGGATTGCCATGTCCTTCCCCCATTTTTTGATGTGCCTGGAGTTGAACTCAGCACCTCAGAGACTGCAGAGCAGTTCTCTACCAACCGAGCTAAATCCCAGGCCCACTTGTCAGGTGTATCATTTACATTTTAGTCTGCAATCATAATTCTCACAGCTTGTCTGTCCTTTCTTTATTGCTTTCTGAGCTGTTCACGTAGATTCTCATGATCATCTTGATTTTTTCATCAGCTGTACGCCAGATATTTGAGAGTATCTTCTGCATTCATAAATAACTTGACATGATACAAATTCTTGGGCTACTCTTTATTCTCTCTTCTCAGACCTCTAAAACTATTGCTCCAATATGTCCAAAATTTGGTACCAATTTGATTTTTCCTTCCTCAATATCATTTTTTCTTTCCTCTTGGATATCAACTGAGCACTTTTTTTTTTTTCACTGTAATGGAGATTGAACCCAGGGCTTTGAGCTTGCATGCTTTGCAAGTGCTGGACCACTGAGCTGCTCCCTCAGCCCATTTTTTCACTTTTTGAGACAGAGTCTCTCTAAATTACACAGACTGCCTCTGGTCTCGAACTTGTGATCCTCCTGCCTCTACCTCCCAAGTCGCTGGGATTACAGGCATGCGCCACATTGCGAGGCTTTGTTTCTCTTTCATAATGCTGACTGTTTCAGCAGACCATGCCATGGAATTACTTTTTATTTCATAATCTCTTTTTGTTGTTGGTGGTGTTTCGGCAAAAACCTGAGATGAGGGCATAACACACTTTCCTGGAGTTCAGAAGACTTGGGCTCTAGAATTTGACATAAATGAATGGTTTTGGATATGCCTTTCAAACTCTCTGAGACTTAAATTTCATATAGTAACACAGGAGTAAAAATTGCATTATCTCTAAGAACTCTTTTAGCTCCCAAAGCAAATGGTACCCATTCAGATGCATGACTTTATGCAATATTTATTATGCCACCACAATCTTTGCTGCATGGAGTGTATCAAGTATCGTAAGAATTTAAGTTCATTATAATGAAGAAAAGAGAACAAATATAGATATCTCCTTAGCACTTCATCCTGGCTACTTGTCCAAAGGATTACATTTAAGATAAATAAATGTTCCTGTATGGGACATTGTAGAAGATATAGGAGAATTACTAGAAAAGGAAAAAAGATTCATAGCCTCAGGCTTTATTCTTAGGGTCAAGATCCACCTTTGCTTAGAAGTATCACAATGAGTGTGAAGAATATTGGGCTTTGAGACAGAAAGTCTGGGATCTGGTCTTATTAATATATGACTCACTGGTATGAGTTTGGGCAATCAAACCAGATAAGCCCACATGTGAATTCTGGCTTTTCCATTTCCTAGCTGTGTTATTTTGGGCTAATTACAAAGCTTCTCTGAGCTTCCATTTTCTTCTATGTAAAATAACAATAATTATTCCAACTTCTGAGTGATATTGTAGGTATTAAATGAAGCATATTTATTTAAATGAGTGTTTAGTTTTCTAAATTCTAACTGATTTCTCTCTGAGCTCTCGTCCCATTTTAACATTCTATGACTCTAATTAAAATTGGGATAATATAGTATATTATTCATTTTCCCCCTATTTCTCTGTAATATTTTTGAAAGCACTTGCCATTATAGCTAGGGCATAATATTTTCTATTACTTGGAAATCTCATTTTTAATGAAATATTTGCTGAAGACCCATTTATAGTCCCTAATTAAGCATGACAGATGAGTGTCCCAGAGACCACCATTTAGTAATTGCAGAATAGATACCATAAAAACACATGAAGAGGAAGAAAACTGCCTGATAGCAGCCAATTCTTTTCACTCCCCTACCTAGCAGTTTCCTTAGATTTGAGGAATTCTCTGAGGTCAAAAAGAAATTAGATGTGTGAATAAGAAACTTGACATTTTATATCTAAACAATTCATCTGCAAAACCCATATTTGACATGAAAGCTTGCTCAATTAAAGAAATGAACAAGTTAAATATAGCATTTTGCAAACAATAAACAGGTGTTGGCGAATGTACTGTATTCTGGTTCTGCTAAAAATGCAAGAGAAATAAAATATATGCTTAACTGCTTTAACTATTTTAATTTTGTTTCCTGTAGCCATACATCATCTGGCTAGGTGATTGATGATATCATTTAAATTCAATTCTCAGAAAAAATTAGCCCATTAGGTTGCAAGTAAAATTGTCATATTTCCAGTTACAAAAAGCAAAGGTAGGAGATGAATAAATTAGTAGCCTGGCAGGCCACCCCTCTCCAGGGAATCTTGCACTAAGTCTGTTTAAGGTAATGAGCATCATGGTGGAATCAACAGTGGGATCAGCTCTGTTTACCAGCAGTGTGACCTCAGGCAAACTACTAAACTCTTGGAGCACATTCTCTTCATCTGTAAAGTGGGGCAATAAACAAATAAATAAATAAATAAATGTTTTAAAGGTAAATGAATCAAAGCATTGTTTTAAGTATACTGTAAAACA
Source organism: Pedetes capensis (assembly GCA_007922755.1). Taxonomy (NCBI): domain Eukaryota; kingdom Metazoa; phylum Chordata; class Mammalia; order Rodentia; family Pedetidae; genus Pedetes; species Pedetes capensis. The sequence continues at coordinate 38,756 of VMDO01003639.1, forward strand.
AAATAAAATGATTAATAATGGCTGATAATCAAAATAAAATACTAGCATCTTTTTTTTCTTTTTATTTCAACCTCAAACCTGACAACCTCAAACCTAGAAAAGTTTTATATCTTCTCTTTCTCTCAATTTGTGGGGGAACATATGCATTTTGCAAAACTATGACATTCCTCGAGATTTTAGCTTCAAATTTAAAGCACTCATACACATCCATCTAATCAAGTCAGCACAGCTTTGTTGAGCCTCTCCCATGTGCAGTGTGCTGCATTAGGGACTGCAAGGAGAGAAGACTCACAGAAATGTATTACCTTGTAGGACTGCATGAAACAGAACCATATGGAGAAAAACCTGTCTTCAGTATAGATGATTGAACATTTGAACTATCCATCTATAAGGACTTCATTCCTAAGTTCTCTTTTTCTCTAACCCCCTGTGCTGGGTATCTTACCTTTGTTTCTATAGATCCATTTCCCTGCCTTTCCATCTTGTCCTCTGCCTTCTGGAGGCTGACTTATCTGCCTGTCTGTTGACTTCAGTCAATGAGGATACTCAGGCAGAAGAGAAAACAAGGGGTACTTCCCAGTCCGCTCCTATGAATTGGCTGTGTCCTCAGCTGAAGGTCACAGCTTCTTCTCTGCTCAAGTCTGAGGATTGCTCCTTCCTCCATTCTTTCTAGTGCAGGGTCATTAATGGCATTTGGGCACTGATACTACCCTTTATGGTTTTCCTACACACTATGAATCTTTGTAAATAGTTTTTTTCAATAAACTCTACTCAAATTACTGCTTGGATGTCTCTTCATTCTCTGCCAAAACCTTGATTAGTACATCAGCTACCTCCTACATCCAACTTTTGCCCTCCTCTACCTCCCACTTCCCCACATCTGTCAACTTGTGGTGCTGTGGAGGCTTGCGTGTTGCTGTGATGCTGAAAGCTATGCCATTGATATTTCAGATACCAGCAGGGCCACCCAGAGTGGACAGGTTTCAACTGAGCTTCAACTAAAACAGACTAGGGAGACGGACCTGGCAGCCCATTCCTGAAACAATTAGCCATTGAAAAACCCTATGCATAGCAGAGAAGCTCTGCCAAATATAGTGGTGGAAAATGAGCCCCCCAGGCTGGAAAGCATTCAAGAAATAACTAGGGAAGAGGTATTTCCACAAAGTAGAATTGACCTTAATGATGGGAATGGAGTAAAGCTCCTAGGACCTCCTTTTTTTGATGTGTCACGACTCAAAATGAGAAGAAACATACTGCAACATTGAGTTCAAATATAAAATGATCATGTGCATGGCATAGCTCTGGGTAGGGTGTCATTCTGTTGTACATAGAATTGCTATGAGTCTGACCCAACTCGATGGCACCTAACAACAACAACAACAACCTCCCACTCATTTACTTCCAATTCTAGACTCTTGTAGGAAAGGAGATACTTCTACTTTGTTAGGGCTTCTATCTAGGCTTAAGAATTAAGCTAATATAAGACAGATTAACAAAATAAAAAGTGTAAAGCTTCAATTTTTTACATGTACATGGGAGCCTTCACAAGAAAAATGAAGACCCAAAGAAGCAATTCGAGTTGAATGATTATACAGTAAATTGGGTATTCAGTTATACCACCCTGGCATCTGATCTCAGAGCTAAGCAGGGTCAGGCCTGGTTACTGCTTGGATGGGAGACTGCCTGGGAATACCAGATGCTGTAGGCTTAGGAGGAGGACCCTGAAGCCCACTCACGAAACAATTAGCTATTGAAAACCCTGTGATTAGCAGAGAAGCACTGGCAATAGTTCTGGGCATAGCACAGTATTGTATAGGGTTTCATTCTGTTGTACATAGGGTCTCTATGAGTCAAACAAAACTCAATGGCACCTAACAACAACATATTACATTGGACAAAAAGTAGCAAATTGTGAAAACATGACAAGGGAAAGAGGGCTTAGGCTAGGCTAGTTGATCTTGGGGAAGTAACTAAGAATATAAGGGTTCATTGAACAAGGTTTGTTTGCACAAATTTCTGTTGGCCCCAACTTACCATCCTAGACAATAATGTTTCCTTCCTTCTGGTATAAAGAGGGCATCTTCCACATACGAGTTTCACCTCCCACTTTCAGGAAGCAAAAGGAAGGTCAGAATGTCCTTGTGTCTGTTGTTTCTCAAGTGCCTTTAGCTCAAACTAGTCAATATGCCAGAGCAGCATATTTTGGTGTGGCATGTTCCAAACTCCTTCCTGTTATTTTATTTGGTGTCTCTGCACCAATATTTCTCATACTTAGGAATTTATAGACCCCTGAGAATACACTTACAGCCTCTCAGGAGTCTATGGATAACACTTAAGTATTAGTTTACCCAGTATTTCACATACACTCCCTAGTACAAGAGCCTTGTAGGGTAACTTTTTCTACTTAAAGGAATGCAGTCTTACTAGAAGATGTTAAAACAAAAATTATATATTGTTGTTTTGTTTTATAACATTACATATTTTTAAATCCCAATAGTGTTTAAGACCTTAAATTTTAGGACTAAGAAAAAAAACATAGAGTCTAATCTAGAGCTTTCATTTATAAATGAATGAACTAAGATTTGGAGATGCTCAATGATTTACTCAAAGCCATACAGCTCTTATTAACTAAAGGTACAATCTGCCTCCTGAGTCCTAATCCAATGCTATTTTCTGCCTAACATCATATCCAGCTTCACTATCTTATATAGAAAATAATGAGAAAATGATGTGTGCCTGAGTAGGAGGACTTTTCCAAGAATCTGTTCCTAAAAGCAGGGGAGAAATTATAGATTTATGAGATACCAGTGCTAAAAGATACTTTCAGAGTTTATAGACAGGGAATCTGAACACTAGGAAAGATCAATACCCATAGCTTGTGCTCCCATATTTCCTGGAGTATTACTGTAGCATTCTCTCCATCACTTTTAGAATCTCTGGGGGACCTCTGAATAATTTCATAACCAGAGTGTCTCCATAAATCTATAACTTTTTCTGATGGTAGTATTTTCACTCTCAAAGTGGTACACTAGTAAGATATAGAGTGAAAAAGAAAATATACCTTATGATGGAAAATATCACAAGAATAGACCTATAAGTTGAAATATGAATTAGTTAGCAGTTTCCTTTCTACCAGTGTGCTGGCACCTGACAGAGGCTGTCTGAAACAGAACATCCTTGACTGGTGAGCATGCAAGTCACAGTACCTATGGTAATGCACTATTCCATTAGTATATGTTCGACTGCTAACATTTACAAGGGACTCCATCACTAGTGCAAGACATTCAAGACAAAGTTTTCAATCTCCCTCTGTGGAAGGAGCAACTGCCATTCAATCCACAGGAACATTTTTTTCAGTGTCAAAAGATGCTATTAACACTGAGCTGGCATCATTTTTCATCTTAAAGGGGTATTAAATAAGCACAGTAAATTCATACAGGTGAACCTACATGTACTAACCATAAAACAGCACATTGTTCAGGTTGAATTCTTTCATTAATGCTTATTCTTTGAGCAAATTGGCCAGTAACTTTGCTCATTGTTAACATCTACTCTGAGGAAGGCTGTGAAATTGAGATCTACCACCCCCACTATGTTATGTTATTGTTGTTGTTAGGTGCCCTCGAATCACTATCCAACTCATAGCGACCCTCATAGGGTTTCCAATGGCTGACTGTTTCAGGATTGCCTTGGGAGTGGATTGCTAGGTCCTTCTCCCATTTTTGAGGTGCTGGGATTTGAACTCAGGACCTCAGAGACTGCAGCGCAGCACTCTACCAACTGAGCTAACTCTCAGCCCCCACTATATTATACTCAGCTCCAATTTTCATCTGTCACAATCAGCGGGTACGTTGGAATCTAGAAAGAGACCCTTGAGTTTCATCCTTACTTGTCCCTTTCAAACAACACAAGGTTACTCTTCCCTGGTATCTGGTCATTACCCTTTGCTCACCTTTAGAATGGAAAGAGCCTTTTTGCTCAGACTCTATTAAAATAAGAGATGGTAGGAGGGAAATTGGTGAAGTGCTTTCACATCAGAGATCCTCTTAAACAAATTCATAGCTTATGAAGGTCATTAGATTAGAGGATCCCCGAGGTCCTTTCTAATTCTCTGATCTACTAGTTTAGGACTACTACCTGTGTTTCTGGGCTGGGATTTAGCTCAGTGGGTAGAGCGCTGCGCTGCAGTCTCTGAGGTCCCGAGTTCAATTCCCAGCACCGCAAAAGTGGGAGAAGGACCTGGCAATCCACTCCCAAGGCAATCCCGAAACAGTCAGCCATTGAAAACCCTATGAGGGTCACTATGAGTCGGATACCGACTCGATGGCACCTAACAACAACAACCTGTGTTTCTTGGGAGAAGGGCCTGGCAATCCACTCCCAAGGCAACCCCGAAACAGTCAGCCATTGAAAACCCTATGAGGGTCGCTATGAGTCGGATACCGACTCGACGGCACCTAACAACAACCACCTGTGTTTCTGCCCTTTGCACATTGATTACAGCTGAATAAGTTCAAGAAGCTTGCTGTAAGGTAATGTAGATTTCTGTTGGTCTCACTGCCAACCATTTCTGTTTCCTTCCCCCACTCTACTGTCCATCTTGAAGGTCAGTGCTATGATTCTTAAAACTTACCTGTCCAACACAGCATTCTCTATGATTGAAGAGGATTTCCCAGGCCTGTCCTAAATTGGCTGCTAACTAAAGAGAGTTCAGAAGTTCAGCCCATGGAAACTGCCAGAAAGCTTGGCCTGGTTTCATGTAGAAGAAGGTCTTTGGATTCACAATGCTAGGTCTGACTCCTGATAGGTCTGACTCCTGATAGTTCCTTAATCAAGTTGATTAACCTCTGTGAGGATCAGTGCTGTCATCTATCAAACAGTACAGATATTTACCCAATGAGGTGCATGGAAGGGTTAAAAGAAATAACATTTGGGGCTCATGCTAAAGTTCAGCTTCAGCCCTGGGGTTGAGACAAAAGCTGGTGCTTAGGTACAGCTTTCACCTTGATCTTTGGAAGGCATGATACATTATTTACTTACTTCATCATCATTTCTGGCACCTCCCAACTTTAGAGTGATCAATGATTGTGTGCTCCCAGCAACTACAAAAGATCAATACATTACACAAGATTGGTAATAAGGCAATTGGTTCTATTCAGTCTCATTGTTAACATCTTTATATATCACCTTTTAGTGTGTATAAATTGTTCCTGATAACTATTTTTCTACTCATTCTTTAATAGTACTTAACTTAGTAATATAATGCTATCTATGTGTTTTCTGTATATTTCTATCTTCCTAACTACACCAATTTAAGAAGCTGCATGATGGAACAAATTTCATCTGTTTCTTTTTATTGTTTTTGTTGTTGTTGTTGTTGTTGTTGTTGTTGTTGTTAGGTGCTGTCTGAGTCAAGACCAACTCATAGCAACCCTATGTACAATAGATGGAACACTACCTGACACTGTGCTATGCATGGCCTCATTATGAGTGCTTCTCTGCTATTCAGAGGGTTTTTAATGGCTGATTTTTTCATGGGCTTCCATGTCCTTCTCCCAAGCCTACAGCGCATCATATTTCTAAGCAATCTCCCATCCAAGGATTAACCAAACCCGACCCTGCTTATCATCCAAGATCTGACAAGATAAGATACCAGGTGGTAAGGCTGTAGACATTTTGTTTATTACAATATCCAAAATACCTCGAATAGTACTAGCCACTTCATAGGCACTCATGAAGTTACTGCTGAATGAATGAATGAATGAATGAGCAGCAGATCCTGATCTCTATCCTCATAATCAGGTGTGCAAGAATAACATCTCTTTTGTTGAGCTGCTCTTCACCAGGTTGGCAGTGTGGGATTCTACCCCTTTGCTATGGTGAGGGTGTTGCACATAAGGTCTGGGGCCTTACATAGTATCAAGGAGTTGGAGGGTGGACACCAAGTCCACACGATCATCTTTCCATACTGAGGCCCACAGACCCTTCCTTTCTGGACACTGCTGAGTCGTTTCCTCCTATTACACTGGACTTCTTTGGTTTAATAGCCCTTTTTCTCTGATATTTCTAGGGCACTTCTGAACACCTCAAAATCATTTTGCAGCCCTAATGCCACACTGGAATTTAAGGGAATTCTAAGTTTCTAAGGCCCTGTCTTTCTAGACACAACACACTCAGGTATCTTCTGAAGCTTATGGCTTACCCAGGGGTCTACCTATCAAGGACTCCAGTGATGCTCTGGGTTCAGATCTCACAAGTCCCTCTGGGTTTTGCAGTGGCTTGGTTTTCCAGGGAGTAGGACACTCAAAGGTCCTTTCTCAGGCACTCCTGGGTGCTGCTTCTCTGACATCTCATAGCCTCTCTAGACTTTGTCAGCAGTCAGGAAATTTCCTCACATCTGTGCATTTGACACTTGAAAGCCAGGAAAACAACTCCCTTCTCTTTTTTTCTCTATAGTCACTTTTTCTTTTCAACCCAGTGAACATCAACTAGTTTAGCCAGTCAAATGTGGGAGACAGGTCAAGGATTAAAAGGAAAAATGAAGGGGAAATATTTATTAGTATTTCCAAAGGATTTCGGCCTCTCAATAAAATCTCTAGTCCTCTCTTATTTGGGAAATGGCAGACCCACCTGTGTAAGAGACCTAAGACCCTCCTAATAAGCTGGTCTTGTTAGTGTACACTGTGTCTATAAATAGATGCAGCACCAAACTCCTAACAAAGCACCATGTTGGTGGCAGCCCTTCTGCTCAGCCTCTTCAATCTGCTTCATCATTTCCTCCTCTGAGACATCTTCCATGTTCTCTAATACAAAGGTAACAGTCCTTACTTAGTGTCCCTTGTTTTAACCTACTGTATTAATTCAATTAAAGTAAGCTGCAAATTGCAGAAAATTCTAAAGAATAATAGCTGAACCAAAAAAAATGCTGATTTTTCACTTATATAATGAGATTTGAAAATAGGAAGTCCCACCTAGAGGCTGGCCTCAAGGGCACCAAGAATCTAGATTTGGTTGTCACTCTGCTTCTCTGATGTAACATCCACTTCCTGCAAGACATCTACCTGAGGTGCTCAAGGCCTACCTATTATATCCACATGTCAGACTCTAGCAAAAGAAAAGGAGACAATAAAGAAACCCCCTTCCACCTTCAGGGAATATCCCAGAAGTTACACATTTTTTTTCATTGACTATAACTTAATCACGGAAGAACAAGGCAATCCACTCCCAAAGCAATCTCAAAACAATGAGCCATTGAAAACCCTATGAGGGTCGCTATGAGTCAGACTCGACCTGATGGCACCTAACAACAACAACAGCAAAACTTAATCACAAGGCCATACTAGCTATCAGATGGAATTGGGAAATAGTATTTTAGCCAAAGACGATTTTCTCAACAAAAATGTAGGGTTCTTATTTACAAGAAAAAAGAAAATATTTGTGAAAAAATAACAAGAGAGAAAAGGAAAGGCATCTAGTGTTTTCTTCCTCTCTTTGTAAAATGGTTACCATACTTATTTACTTGTCTATGTTCTCAACCAGAAAGTTATAAAAAACCTGTGTCTTATCTGTTTTTCTTTCAAGATTCCAGCACAGGCCATAACTGGAGTAACATTTACTAAATGTTTATTAGTAAAGGAGAATTTGAAGACCCCCTCATTGCACCAGGCACCTGATGTATGTGTGTGTGTGTGTGTGTGTACACATATACATACATACATATGTATATATATACATATATACATATATGTATATATGTGTATATATGTATGTATATATGTATGTGTGTGTATATATAAAAATAAAATCTCTACCTCTTAATTAAAAGGTAATACAAAAACTAAAAATAAGAAAGCTGAAAAAGAACCTTTTTGCATCCACTTTATGAAAATATAGAAAATAGGCTCAGAAATACCATCATGCAAGATTTCATGTCCTTGAGTGACAGGCGGGGGTTGTGCTTGGAGAAGACACTGCCTGACTTCAAGATCATATTGCCTTCTGGGTGCCCCCACCCACTGCTTCTAGGGTTTCCTTCTCTATCACAATGGCGATAGTACCAAGGAGGTAACTTCGGTTTTAAGCCTTCATTTATTGAACTGTGCCATGACCACTCTAGTGGGCAAAATGACTGCTGAGAACAGTCTCCCTCAGCCTTTTGAACGTGAAAGCTTGGTATATCCCTTTATTTGCCACAAAAATCCTTCCCCATTTGCTGTCACACTTCACTGTCTCTCCAACCATTCCCTTGCTCCATCCCAAACCCTGCTCCAAGGGCCAGCTGAGAAAGTCTTGCCCTGCGCTGCCCTGAGACTTCATTTGCATGCAATTTTGCTCATCCTGGTAGCTGAAGACAAAGAAGACTCTATACCTGGACCAGCAGGAGTGGTGCATACCAAGTCCATTCTCACTAAGATTTCCAGCCCGTTCAATGAGACGCTCATTAATATCCTTGGCTCTCATCATCACCGTGGACACAAAGCATAGATCCTCACAAACTCCTCCTCTCCATTTTGACAGTGCCTTAAAATACTGTATTATCAAAAGTCAATTCCTTCAATTCCATTCATTTATCATATTCTATTTTTATTAATGTAACACAATTTCCAAGTATGTGTAACCACATAATTATATCTTTAGAAACACTGGACATCAATTTCACTATTATCTGGCCCTCACCTGGCCATGCATCAGATCAGCTATCATGTTTTTCTCCAGTTGATGAGAATGGAATAACAAAGTCTCCAGGCAGAGAATCCAGTCTAGCTCTAAATGTTCCCAGCCTTCTCTCCAAAATAGATCTTTTAAAGAAACTACTTACGTTTAGGAAAAGAGGATTTTGTTCATGTTTGGTTTCTACATTTTCTGACCCAGACAGATGGTCATGAAGAGTAGAAATTTTTGACTAGAGCTCCCAAGTACCCAATCAAGGGTAGACACTTCTCATTGTCTTCATGGAGTATTTTCTGAGGACCCTGTCATGACCTCACTGTTAAATAAAAATTATAGGAAGCCATTATTTTGGACCTAGCTCCGGTACTAGCCCAACAGACCAGACAAAAAATCAAAATAGAGTTCCATGCCACCAAACCAAAACTAAGATGTTCTCTGATCTTCTCAGAAATTGAGAGAGAGAGAAAGAGAGAGAGCCTAATTTCCCACATAAGCCAGTTTTAGTCAGCATGACAATAATATTCCCTCTACTTCAATCCTTACAAAACCATAGTTAGCCTGGAGTAATCTAATGTTAACCAGTTATTTTTCTGTTGTTCTATTACCCATTCCCAGCTTACATGGAAAGTAACTTTGAGATGGCCAAACCTCTCTTTGTTCTTGGTTTCTGCCTTCTTCAGCCCTTTCCTGCCTCTAAAACCAACCTCCTCTGCTCAGCTCATTGGAAAACTCATCTTATTTTATGGAATAAAGTATTGCCCACTTTTAGAACTGAAAATAAAGTTAATTAAGATCTTTAAACTAAATTGTAATTTTGTCTTTGATGTCACTATGTCTTTGATTACATCCAAGGGAAATATGTAAATACCCCCTGGTATTGTCTAGGCACACAGGGGGACACAAATTTCAGAAGTTTTCAAAGGACTAGAACCTAGAATAGTTCAGAAAAGCCTAAATTTCAAAAGAAGGATATAAAGCCATAGAAACAATTCTCCTTCAGCTAAATTTTTTGAAAAACATATTGTCTACTACATACTAGAAACAATACTAGGTACCAGGGACAATGGAGATAAATAAGATACATTTCCCATCCTCATCAAATTTACAAACTTCAGAGAGATAGATTGATATAAGTAATTAGCTGATGCATGTCACACTGTGGCATGAATTCTAATAGAGGCATAAGAGTATGAATAGGAATAAATATAAATACAAACACAAAATCAGAATAGCTGGTATTTGTGAGTGCTTACTGTGAGCTTGCCTGCAGCTGTAGCCCTGTGGCATCCGATCCCGTCAGATCTCGGAAGCTAAGCAGGGTCGGGCCTGGTTCGTACCTGGATGGGAAACCACCTGGGAACACCAGAAGCTGTAGGCTTGGGAGAAGGACCTGGCAACCCCCTCCCAAAAATCAATCTGCCATTGAAAACCCTATGAACAGCAGAGAAGCACTGACAATAGTGTTTCCCCTGTTGTACAGAGGGTTGCTATGAGTCGGATACCGACTCCACAGCACCTAACAACAACTGTGAGCTTTAAATGCTTTACCTTGTTTGGTCCTCAGGGTAACTTATAAAGTAGAAATCAGTACTCTCCATTTCGCAAACAAGGAAATGCTATTGGCAAGACCAGAAGGGAATAAAATATTCTGCCTTCAGGCATTGGGAAAGGCTTCACCAAGGAAGTAACATTTATTGGAATCATCAAATCTGGTTTCTGGTACAGTTCCCAGCAGGCAGCGATGGAACTTCATAATAAAATCACTAATAGAAATTACATACTGGGGGATTTCCAATGAATTTGCTAATGGAGAAACTGCCTATACTAGATGACTAAATATGTTGTTCTGGATCATTAAAATTGTATTATGCATATGCTGAGGCTGGGATTGGCTAAAACAGTACAGAGAGCTGCTAATCTGATCACTAGACCATGATCAGTAAATTTGTTCAGGGATGAGCCAAAGTTAAAAGTATAAATCCAGCTGTAAATAGGAAACTAATTGGACTGCCTGAATCGGTTGATGGGAATCTGCAACCAGCTGGAAACTTTTCAAATTTTATTTATCATAAAGTATTTCATATATTCAAAAAAGTATGTCATGTGAATTGCCACAGTATAAAGAATAAGTGAGCATTCATGTGCCCACATAGAGCTTTAAAAATAGAAAATTACTAATTTTTGTAAAGTTACTGATATCCTTCTCTATTGCTTATTTGTTTTCTTCCCTCCAGAAAGAATTATACACACATAGAAATGGTTTATTATATATGTATATAATCACAAAATATAAATTACTCATTTTGTATATTTGAACTTTATTGAAGCAGAATCATACTCTGTATTCTTCAGTGATTTATTTTCTTCACATTATGTTTCGATTCTTATCTGTGTTGAAGCATTTAGTTGTACTCAATCATCTTCACTACACTAAAGTATGCAATTTATTGATCAGTTCTCCTGTCAACGGATATTCAGCTGAACAGTTGAGTAAACACAGTATGAATATTCCTTTACATTGTGCACAAGTAAGAACTTCTGTACAATACATATGTCTGAATGAAATTACCAGGTAATAGAAAATGCTTTTCTTCACATTTAAAAAATCATGCCATCTAAGTGTGGAATAGGTATTACTTGATGATGGAGAGATGAGTAGATAGAAGGAGGTGCAATAATGGCTACCAAAACACAGTTAGATAGAAGTCATAAGTTCTAGTGTTCTACAGCAAGGCAGAGTGATATAATTCACAATAATCTAATATATATTTTATGAATAACTAGAAGACAGGAGGGCTAGGGATTAGCTCAGTTGAAGAGCACTGATTCACACTCTCTGAGGACTGGGGTTCAATCCCCAGCACTATAAAAACAGGAGAAGAACATGGAAATCCACTCCCAAAGCAATCCTGAAAAAATTAGCCACTGAAAATCCTATGAGATTTGCTCCAAGTTGGACCCGGCTCAAGGACATCTAACAACAGAAGACAGGGACTTAAAAACTCTAAACACAAAGTAATGTTAAGGAAATGGCAATGTTAATTACCCTGATTCAGACAGTACATGTTGTCTTCACGTATTGTATTATCACACTGTACTTCATAACTTTGTGTGATTGTTATATGCTAAAAAGCATTTTTTGAAATGTTTATTGTTGTTGTTAGGTGCCATCAAGTCAGGTCCAACTCATAGCAACCATACATACAACACAACAAAACATTTCCCAATTGTGTGCCAGGTACATGATGTAACTTATATTTGAGCCCATTGTTGCAGACACTGTGTCAATCCATCTAGCTGAGGGTTTTCCTTTTTTCATTGACGTGGCACTCTCCCAAACATGATGCCCTTCTCCAACGATTGGTCCCTCCTGATCACATGTCCAAAATATGTAAGACACAGTCTAGCCCTCCATGCTTCCAAGGAGCACTCTGGTTGTATTTCTTCTAGGACAGGTCTGTGTTGGTTCTTTTGGCAGTCCATGGTATCTTCAATTTCATCTCCATCACCATAATTCAAAATAATCAATTATTTCCCATCTCCCTTATTCAGTGTCCAGCTTTAACAAGCATATGATCTGACTGAAAATATGATGGCATGAATCAGGTGCTCCTTCATCTTCAATGTGACATCTTTACTTTTCAACACTTTAAAGAGTTCTTTTGCAACAGTTTTCCCCAATGCTATACATCTTTTTATTTCTTGACTGCTGTTTCCACAGATGCTTATTGTAGAACCAAGTAAAGTAAAATCTTGGACAACCTCAATCTTTTCTCCATTTATCATGAGGTTGTGTACTGACTTAGTTGTAAGGATTTTTGTTTTCTTGATGTTGCAGTACAATTCATACTGTGGGGCGCGTGCCTCCTGGTCCGGCCAGGATGTTTGGATGAGTGGCACTGCCACACACACAGACACTAAACACAATTCACTCAGGACCCTCAGGTGAGGGGCACAGACACCTGTGGCCCTCAGGACACAGGCGGAGATGGGAGAAAGGAAAAGCCTCGGGCGCTTTTGCCTTGTGGGGACAAACACACCTCTTTATTTCTCTCTTTCCACCCTTAGAAGTGTGGGGAGAAACCCAAAGCATACCACTTTAAGTGATAGCAGCTCTTATACAGCCTCATGGGCAGATGCTTCCATGTTGGTGGTCTCAACCGAGAGCGAGTTCATTCTTTGTTGATGGTTGCAGCAGAGAGAGAGAGAGCTGTTTCCTCATTGGCGGTCCAGGCGTAAAAAGGGCGAACTGCCACAATGCAGCTCCTTATATAGTTCATCCATGGAATGGCCTGAGCCAATCAGCTTTGAGTACAATTGTCCAATCATGTACGGGGGATTTGTGAAGGGTTTTGTACAAACATCCAATCAAGTTACTTTCATTTTCCCTAGATTTCTAATTTACAAACAAGATTTTAAAAAGCCGTTTTCCTAGTTTGAGGTTTTTTGTCAATTTCCTCCCAACTTTTCCCTACACATACTGAAGGCTGTGTTCTTTGGTCTTCACCAGTAAATGTTTCAGTCCTCTTCATTTTCAGCAAGCAAAGTTGTGTCACCCGCATAACACAGGTTGTTAATGAGTCTATCTCCAATCAAGATGCCACATTCTTCTTCATAAAGTCCAGCATCTCAGATTATTTGCTCAGCAAAGAGACTGAAGAGGTACAGTGAAAGGACAGAGCCCTGAGGCACACATTTTCTGACTTTAAATCAAGCAGTGTTTCCTTGTTCTGTTCAAATGACTGACTCCTGGTACATATACAGATTCCTCATGAGTACAATTATTGTTGTTAGGTGCCATCAAGTTGGTGTCCGACTCATAGCAACCCTATGTACAACAGACAAAACTCTCTGGTAATCTTATTCTTTCCATTGTTATCCATAATTTGTTATAACCCACACTGTGAAATGGCTTTGCATAGTTGATAAAACATAAATAGACATCTTTCTGGTATTCTTTGCTCTTGGGTAATATACCTCTGACATCAGTAATGATGTCCCTGGTTCCATGCCCTCTTCTGAATCCAGATTGATTTCATGGCGGTTGCCTGTCTATATACTGCTGCAGTCGCTTTTCGATGATCTTTAGCAAAATTTTACTTGTATGTAATATTAATGATATCATTTGAGGTTTCCACATTCAGTTGGATCCCCTTTTTGGGAGTAGGCCTAAATATGGATCTCTTCCAGTGAGTTAGCCAGGGAGCTCTTTTCCACATCTTCTGGCATAAGCTAGTGAGCATGTCTAGTGCTGCATCTGCTTGTCCAAACATCTCTATCAGTATTCCACCAATTCCTGGAGCCTTATGTTTCACCAGTTCCTTCAAGGCAGCTTCCACTTCTTTCTTCAGTACCACTGGTTCTTAATGATATGGAACCTCTTAAAATGATTAGTCATCCACTAATTAGGTTGAATATTTTCTTCATTTGCTCATATTTATGAGCATTAAATCCTCTTCTTTGAAATATTTTTTCCTGTTTTATGCCAATTTCTCTCTTAGTTTTTCTTTTGATTTCTCAGTCTTCTGATAAACACACAATTTTTGTCAGTGTGATCAAATATATTACTTTTTAATTTATGCTTTATATTTTATATGAATTGTTTAAAAATATATCTTAACCCTGAGGTAAATAAAGACTTTAGCCTTTACTCTTGTTTAAATCATCAGAGATTCCTTTTCACTTTTAAACTTTTAATTCACCTGAAATAGATTTGTTTAGAATATGAGATAGAGATCTAATTCTACTGGTTTCTACAGAGACAGACAATTTGCTCAACCATTGGCTGTGTAGTGCATCATTCCCCTTGATGATCAATGTGAGTTCTTTGTGTGTCAGACTTACACAGATGAGTAAATCTGTTTCTGGCTCTCCATTCTGTTAGGTAATCTCTTTATGTATCCATACAACCAGCTAATACAAAGCTTTGTAATAAATGTCTATAGCTGATAGTTCAAGTTCCACCACATTTTTCTCTTTTCAGGATGATATTGGCTATCATTGGTCATTTCCTCCTTCCTAACACTTTGGATGTCATCTATCAAGATTCATAAAAAAGTCAATTGATATTTCAACAACTCAATTATAGGAAACCTGATCCCCATATCTAGAAATGTCATGTCTCCATTTACTTTGGTGTTCTGTCCAGTAAAATTATAAAATAAAATTGCAGTAAAATTCCTATACAAAGGACCTCTTTTGTTTAAATTTATTTCTTAGTGACATTTTTTCTTGCTATTTTTGAACATAATCTACTTAAAATTAACAATTTTCAGGTATTAGTTGCCATTGTATGGTTATGCAAATGACTTTTTAAAATTGATCCTATGCCTTGTAGTGTTTTTAAACTCCCCTTGTGTGTGTGTGTATTAAATGTCAGTCAATATTAGATCTTCCACTTACACAATTTCATGTCAATCAGTTTTGTTTAATTTTATTCATGGAAACTTTAATTTATTTATTTCTTTTGCTTTACACTAATGGCTAAGGCCATGTTGAATAAAAGTAATAACATGCCAGGTGTGATGACATATATGCCTGAAATCCCAGCACTTGGGAGGCTAAGGCAGGAGGACCTCAAATTCCAAGCCAGCCTGGCTGTCACTGTGAAGGCAGGAGAAAGAATAACATTGGGCTTGAAAAATATTGGAATGTTTCCACAAAATTTTTACATAGAAGCCCTACTAAGCATTCTTGGGCTCATTTTATTGTTTAGTGTATATGCTGTCAAAGGGAGGCACAACTAAACTCTGCTCTCCAAGGAAGCAGCTGGCTCTTGCCAGATGGACCTGCAGGGACCTAAGAAATTAATTGTACAAGTGGGGTCTACTTTCTGAGAAGAGAAAGCTTTTTCCAGGGCAAAGAGTTCCTGCCCTTGGACTAGGGCCATCCACTCAACAATGTTTCCCTCAGGCCATCCCCTTAAACAAACACTTCTTCTTAGAAGTAACCATAAGATTTATCTCCTATTCTCTTACTTCTGCCACCTTGAAGAGGGAGTGACATTTCTGTCATATGATGAACAGGAGAGTCCAGATAAGCAGATTATCAATCCCAAAGGACCAAGTATACACTAGATATGAACACATTTGATTATTTTGCTGACCCTAGGTGTGTCATTTATATTACCTAAGGCACCAAATGAATGTACCTGGGCTTTTCAGGATGTACCCTCTTCATTTCCTTCTAAGCCTCTTTTTGATAGCTCAGAATTTCAGCAAGAAGGGGCAGCTTCTGGTCCATGCTACTTTTCCCTGGCTTATGAGAGTAAAATTGAACATTTCAGTTTAACTCCACTAGTTCCCAGTTCATTGAGGTTAGAAGTGGGTGCTAAATAGATAAGGGGCCTGAACACAGACTAAACTGAAACCCTCCTGTGAAAACCAGAGTACATAAACACTCCAGCTAAAATACATCGGTAAATGTCATTTCTTTTTCTGAGTTCTCTCCCCCATGATGTTCCTTTCTGTCATATTTCATCTTTTGTTTAAAAGTTTTCCAGTTCTATTTTGTGAAGTACTAACCCAATCACTGCCTGCCCTACCAGTCTGCTTGGAAACTGTGAAACTGCAAATGAGGTGTAGCTTAAGTACCTCATGTAAAATGATTTCACAAAACCTCTGATTGACCTCAAAATGCTGCTTCACATCCTTTGTAGTGTTGCAGAAGATAAGGCTCTAATCTTCTCATCTGCACTTCTCTTTCCAAGTTACACTAACCAAATTTCCTGTTACAGAGGATGACATACATTACTTGAGCACACATACACACACTTAAAACATAAATGACAGTTCTGTCCCTGATCGGGGAATTTTGCTGCAAGCAGCACCACCCCTATACACTCTCTGGTTATGTTTTTTATGCTTTATGGTGACACTAGGAGGAAAGCATTTCAGTTGTTTTAAAAGAACATAGAAGGGGGTTTCCAGCATTTTCTGCAAACATGACAGGCCTGCTAAGCTGTTCATCTCCAAACACCTCTTCCACAAGCCAACATCATTCTACACTGGAGTTATCACTTATTAATTGCATTTTAATTGGCTTCAACTATTGCCAGCTAACAAGAGGAAATGACTATCAAGTGTGAAGTATGTGAACTTGAGAGAGAGAGAGAGAGAGTGGAGTAGGGACTACACAGAAGTGGTCAATTGAAGAACTGCCTTATCTGAAAAAGGTAATATAATTTCCACAAACCACATTTTCTGATACAACAAATGGTCACCCAAGAGTCTCCAGTTTTATATTTGCACAAAAACAATGTTTATCTGCCAAGGATAGATCCAAAAAACTAGATTCAAACTAACATTGGGTCTCATCTCTTATATGTACATGGAGAATAACAAAATGATGACAATTAACATTTGCCAAATTCTTACTATGTACTCAATAGTTATGTCAAGAGCTTAACATTCATTACCTCATTTAATTCTCTGGACCCCATCATGTAGGTACCATTGTTATTTCCATCTCACAAATAGAAAACTGAGTAATTTGCTTGAGGTCACACACAGAATGGTGGAGCTGGAGTGTGATTGCAGAGATGGTGCCCCAGTATACAGTATAACTTGCAGTGGGTACACAGTAGGTGTTAAGCCACTGATGCTACTTTATCCTGCAGATTCACCCAGCATGCCTAAGACACACATTTATCCATGCCCTATATTACTATGGTAAGATACAAGTTTGTTTAATCATTCACACATCCATTCATTTACCAAAAAAATAGACCATCACAACTATGTAAAGAAGAGAAGCTTGCTTTCAGACATTGATAATAAAGCAAGATTTCACAGGTGAGTTTATAATTAACCTATTTCTTCTAAAAGTAAGCATGAGAATCTTTTCAAGTAGAGAAAAATATGTACACAACACAGTCAGGAAAGCACATGATTGCTTAGGAAACACAGAGCATAATATACCGTAATGGGAAATTCATTCAGAAAGGTGGTTTAGAGCCAGAACATAGAAGTTATCAGACAAAGCCAGGCAGTCATGCACAATTCAGAATGACTCACAGTTTCTTAGGATTATGGACTGTTACACTCATTTTAGTGATTCCCTCTCCCCAATGGGACACTGTATGGTGTCTGACTGATCACAGCATTTATAAATACATTAAACAAATAAGCATAACTCCAAGGTAATATGCTTTTTTCAAACACCAAAAAAAGAAATACATTCAAGTGGTATAGTTGGAATATGATAAAATAGAGATGAATGTTAGGGTTTTATAGCATCTCACTAGGATTCCAAGATTACAAAATTAATAATGACATTTTCTGTACTTGTGCTGTATAGCAGCTAATGTCTTCTGTGTTACATTTAGCATTGTACTTAATCTCCACAAATCCTACAAATACATGAATACATACAAATAACATGTCCTGTGTCCATTCACACATCCTAATGAATTGTTAGTAATCTTTGTCACATTAATCTAAAATTAGTGTGTAACACAATTTATAGAAGCTTATAGTTTAGGATTCAACTAAACCTGGCTGCTTCTCAAGGTTTGGCAACATTGAAAACATTCTACCACTTGGACCTATGGTCACTAAAACTCACACTTTTGCAGGAAGAAAGCCTATCTTTTCAGAGTTTTCAACAGGTGCTATGCTTGCTTTTTGTTGTTGTTATTGTTAGGTGCCGTCATAGCAACCCTCATAGGGTTTTCAATGGCTGACTGTTTCGGGATTGCCTTGGGAGTGGATTGCCAAGTCCTTCTCCCATTTTTGCGGTGCTGGGAATTGAACTTGGGACCTCAGAGACTGCAGCGCAGAGCTCTAACAACTGAGCTAAATCCCAGTCCCATGTTTGCTTTTTAAGTACTGTTAATTTAGTTTCATTTTTACTTCAATTTTTATGGGTTAAGTCTCACATTGGTAACAACTTTTTTTGGCTTATAATCTTTTAGTAACTAACATGGAAGAATTTAAATACGTTTTCATTATTTCATTCTCCAATTTTCTGTCGTCATAGAGTATTTTATTACACTAGAAAGTAGAAATGAATAAGATGATAAAGAATATAAGTGAATAAGGAATCTTTTGTCTACTCAACAAGGCTTCAGGAAAGAAAGGAAGAAAACAAAAAAGGAAGGAAAAAGCAAGGAAGAAGGGAAGAAAAGAAGGAAGGGAAGGAGGGAGACCAGAAGGGAGGGAGGGAGGAAGAAAGGAAGGAAAGAAAGAAGGAAGGAAGGAAAGGAGGAAGGGAGGAAAGGAAAGGAGGAAAGAAAAGGAAAAGAAAGAAGGAAGGAAAGAAAGAAAATGACCTATAAGAAAGCTACTAAACAATTGCTATCCATCACCACTTCCTGCTCTCACCATCCATGTTTCTAAGTCACCATGATACCCTTTCCCACTGAACTAAGATGCAGCTTCATAAGCTTCTTAACCTAGCATTTCAGATGGCATGTGAATAAGGGAGTAAAGCCCTATTTGCAATATCTGTCCTATATCTATTATTCCAATCTTTGATTGGAAAATAACCCACAACCTACCACTTATAATTATTGTTTATCTGGCATACTGAGGACTATCCAACATAACAAACATCACCACTCACATAGCTATGTTTAAGCAACATGCTAGCATCTCCCTATGTTATCTCCTTCAGTCTTCACAATAACTACAGAAGGCAAGTACAACCAGCTTCCAATTTGTGAAAGCTTCATAGTCTCTCATAGGTGAATCTTGTTTCCAAGCAATTGACTTCACTATAGATCCCAGGCCCTAACAACCAAAAGTGAAGGAAGGAATCTCAAAAAGAATATTTTAGGAAAACTTCAGTTAACAAATGCCTAAGCAGTCCTGAAGAAATGTGAATGCAGATGCAGTGAACAAAGAATATTTATAAAAGATAAGGAGGCTGTTTGGTGGAAATTTTTTATGCAGACAAGGTTAGACCTAAAATTAAGCCTCTAGATTAATTCAGATAAGGAACAGAAAGAGTCTACACCAGTGTGCATTATATTATCACACTCTACAACTACCCCTCCTTCAAAAAACAAAACAAAAATTTCATAAGATTAATTCACCTTTTAAAACCTCACATTTGGGAGCCAGATTTCAAGCCATGTCACCTGAATCCAAAGCCTAGGCCTGCTCTGATGAGGAATTGAAAAAATGAATTGATGACAGTCCTAAGTGATGTTTGGTCTGGCTCAGAAAAGAGCGATGTCAACGTTCAGAGCCACTGGATCCTATAGTTTGGAACTAGCTGAGGTCTGTGACAAACTGAAGAATAAAATCTAAACAATCTTTAGGTTAAGTATGGAGAAAGAATAAGAGTGATCCACAGAGCTGAAAGCTGTCTTATCTAAGTTTTATTGTAATCAAAATTTTCATCTTTCTACTCTTATCCTTTCTCACCCAGTGTGTAGGTGTGAAGGGTTTTGATCATTCATTTTACCCCATTGTATTGCTAGCAGACAAATAATGCTAGTGATTTTTTCTGTTCGAGTCTCACCTGTAAAAATACATCAGAAAATGTCAACCTTCCATTTCTCATCTTAAAGACAGCTTTAAATAAGAACAGAAATTCAAACAGGTGAACCCATCTGTGCTAAGCATAAACCCAGCCAATCTTCAGGATGAATTACTTCAATGTGTGAGCTTTTGAGTCAGATGGACAACTCTGCCAAATTATTAATGTGTTGGGTGTTTATATCTTCTCTCAGGAAGATGCTGATTTCAGAAGGAAGTTCTCATTCACACCTCCTTAGCATTGGAAATTTAAATATAGGATTCTAATGGCTCCAATGTTTCCAACATTTTGAAAGAAATTTGGGTTTGGAGAGTCTGTACCCTTTTTTCTTGTGCCTTGTTAGCAATGTGTATCTCCTTAATCCACTCACCAGTGGGCAGCTCCTAAATCTAATATGGTTCTCCATCTTTCCCACACCCCCTGCCAGGAGAATGATTTCAGTCAAACTTCATTGAAATCTCATTTATTTAATACTACAGACATTGCAAAGAAGCAATATTATGGGAATCAGATTGGAGGGGGAATCTGTTAGTTTTTCCTATGAATCATTTTGTTTTAATTTTTTTATGTTAAGTTTCCCTTCATAAAATATTTCTAAATGGAGTATGACTTATATGCCAATAAAAAGATTGTAAGTTCCTCCGTAAAAGTCAAATTATAATATAGTTACTTTTATACTTAAGAGATTAGCCAGGTGCCATGGCACATATGTGGTCCTAACTATTCAGGAGATTGAGGCAGGAGGATCTCAGGTCTGAGGCCAGAGGCAGCCTGCACATCTTAGTGAGACCCAGGATTAAATTAAAACATTTTTAGAAAGAGGGGAAGGGTGTGCTGCTCAGTGGTAGAGTACCTACCTAGCATGTGTGAGGCCCTGGGTTCAATTCTTAGTACAGCAAATAATAATAATAATAATAATAATATAAACAATAGTCTTTCCAGAATTATTTGCCAACTTTGATTTTATTTATTTTTGTTGTGGTGTATGGGGTTAGAGATTGAACTCAGGCCCTTGCATATGCTGGTCAAGAGCTCTGCACTGAGTTGCATTCCCAGCCAGACTTCTTCCATTTTATAGCTTGTATAATAAGGCTCGAGATTAGATGCTTAAATGCAAAAATTCAGCTTAAACATTATTACCCAACTTCTTATCAACAAAATAAATACTTCTGTTAATTTTTTCTTATCACAAGAATAATACATGTTTCCTGGAAAGATTTTTGCTAAAAGCAAAAATTAAAAATAAAATTTACTAAGGTCTGCCATCCAAAGTTAAGCTCTGCTAATATTTTAGTGTAGGTGTTTCTTGTGTTCACTATTCCGTGTGAATTGATATATAGATAATGAATTCATCGAATGTGGGCAGAGGAAGCCTAATTAAAGTAATTAAAGCAAAAGGGGATTTATAATAAGGATAATAGTATGGCTCCCTGAGCTCATAAGCAGAAATGCAGCAGGCCTTAGAAACAGACTAACATGTTGCAGGGAATTGGGAAAATCTGTTCACTTCATCCTTCACCTCTATTTCCTCATCCTTTAACAGAAAATGGCTAGTGCCAATATTTTGTGATTTTAAATCTCCTCTATTCAAAATAGCCAGATGAGATTGTGCACTCTAAACCACAATCCCAAAGTCCTCTGGGAAGGAATTAAGAATTCATCAAAGACCCCGTCTCTGATCCAAACAACTATGAACAGGGGCAGGTGTATGTTCTAGAAACACAGCTGCTTCTATTGTAATGCTTATTTGGGTTGACAATATAGAGAAATGAGGAATCACTGTGCACTAGGGAGACAGCCAGACGTACCCACTAGTGGAAATTCTACATTTTTATTTTGGAAAAATGAAAATAAGCCATATGAATTATTACTCTCTTCTTCCACTTAATACATAATGGCTAGTGTTCAAATGAGCTTTATTTATTCCCCTTTTATTTTATTTAATTAGGGATGAAAGTCTCAGCATATTTACTCCACTACTGCTTCAAAGGGGTTTAGCTCAGTTAGGAGAGTGCTACTCTGCACTCTCTGAGGAACCAAGTTCAATGTCTAGCACCACAAAAATGGGAGAAGGATGTGGCCATCCACTCCTGAAACAATCATGAAACAATCAGCCATTGGAAACCCTATGAGTGTAGCTGTCAGATTCAACTCCGCAGCACCTAACAACAACAACAAGTGCTTCCTAACTTCTTCTACTTTATAACATAAACACATAGAAAATAACACTTGGATTGCCCACTACCCTCAGTAAACTGGAGGAAATATTAGGGTATATATAGAGTGTAGAGTAAAATTATAAATTATAAAATTATAAAATTATAACTTTTATTTAAAATGTAAAAAGTAAAAAAGTAAATGTGTGGAACACATTAAATTTTGAATTTATGTAAAGTTTCCAATTAAAATATCCTCAAAATGTTTAATGAAATAATTGACCTTGCTTCCACCACTCTACCTTTTATTTGTATTAGGTTTTATATTTGAAATAACTACACAAAATTCCTGATGAAGAATTTTGCATGATGATGTTTTCAAAGTCTTTTATAGGCACCAGCATGAGAAATTTTGTTTGCACAGGTAGGTGATAAAAAATAAAAAGCATTTTTACAATAATTCAAAAATGTACATATTCAAATTATATTTAAAACACTAACAGCTCTTCCTTTTATCTACTAATGTAATATTGAAATTCCTTGTGATAATGTGAATGGATTTTGAATCCACTGAAATTTTCTCATATTAAGTAGTTAAAAATAATGGTGATGCTCTCATTTTCAGAATGAGAATATATTCTTAGAAAGGCCATCCCAAAGCTAATAAATTGCCACTACAAATTGCCAGAAATAGACAGGAGTTTCAGATACATGTGAATACAGAGATTGGGGTTATCAGAGAGAGCTGCAGCCATCTGGAACCCCCCCCCCACCCACAGGACCAATGCCACCTGGGGCTAGTGCCATATATCTTCCTGTTTGACTCCCCCCACCACACACACACACACATTTTGCTAACATTGGCTAAGGAACAATATACGCATGTCGTAAGTAGATCTCCTGGCCTGTCCCCATGATGAAGCAGAGTAAAAATGAGGGAAGACACATTGCCAGCCTATGGGGACCAAGGAACAAATTACCAGACCACTCCACCCTTTAAGGAGCCCTGCATGAGGCAGCTCCAACTCAAAGGCAGTGGGATCCAACAGTCCTAGGTCTGCCCAGCCACACTACTGTCAGATATCGGAATCTCATGGAGTGTCTTCAATCCAATCACACAGAGCACATTGCCAAGATTTGTGATCCAATGAAAGAAAAGTTTTATTTATTTTATTCTGAAGTGGCACAAGAAATCAAAAATGCTTCGAAAGACAAAGAATCTTGGGTACAATAAAAAAAAAATACTTAGCTAATAGATCAGCCGGGGCTGGGAGCTCAGTTGGTAGAGTGCTGCTCTACAGTCTCTGAGGTCCTGGGTTCAATGCCAAGCACTGCAAAAATGAGATAAGGCCCTGCCAATCCACTCCCAAGACAATCCCAAAACAATTAGTCATTGAAAACCCTATGAGGGTTGCTATGAGTCAAACATGACTCAACAGCACCCAACAACAATAACAACAACAATAGATCAGCCTGAGGAAACGTGGCCTCTCACAGTCTGACTGACCCTGAACCTTTGTTCTTCTGAGGTTATATAGTGTATGGCAGAATGGAGGTCATTATACCTTATTTGGACTAATCATATGTGTAAGGTCTATGTGACCATCTGCAGGTAGGCTAAGTAATATTTTAAAATAGGCTAGGATAGCTGCCATGGTTATAGGAGGCAAGGACAGGCAGGAAGAAGTTGCTAGCCAGGTGAGATGAGCAGTGAGGAATGCAGGAAGGAATGTGAGAGGGACTCCTACTTACATAGAGAGATAACCTTAACTAGCAGCGTTCACATCTGGGAACGTTAAGCTCTAACAATTATAGTCTAAATGAAACACATTTTAGTTTTGACAAAAAAACTTTTTCACAAACTTTTTGATTTTCATTTTTCCTCAACAATTCTACTTGAGCAATGATTTTCAAATATTTTTCTATGAGCTGGAGGATTTTGTTACAGGGCCTCAGAACCCACAATGGGTAAAATAGCAGCCCAGGAATTAGAGTCTTGAGTTTGCTGCTATCTCCACCTGAGAAGTTTTCACTATTATCTCTTTTATGTTAAGGTTGAGTGTGTGTGTGTGAATGAGGTGAGGGGAAAATTTCAGTCACCAAAACCAAGAATATTTTAACCTGTGATGTTGGTGTTCATCTTTAAAGATTTTTGGAAATATAAATGAAGATATATAAATACATATATTTCTAACAACATCAAGGAAGACACACACTCAAGCACTGGGTTTGTGTTTAAGCAATCTATAAATTTCTATTTCAATTATTTTTATTACATTATGGATCTTTTCTTTCCTTTTATTTCTGACATTTACAGTAAGTTTCACAACTACATTAACAATAGTAATCCAACTTTAATATAATTTCACTGGTTTCATCTATCACTACATTTCCTTTGATATATTTTCCTGATTTCTAAACTCTTTATTAAGATTAATTTCTTGGCTCACTGGAGCACTTATTCAAGTAATTTTTTCAGAAAAGATACACTGATATAGTATGCTTTCTGAAGCCCTGAAAGTTGAAGATTGTTTTTCCTTCACCTTCCAAGTTGAAGATAAATGTGGGTACAACTAGAATTCTGGTAACATAGTATTTTTCCCCTCAAAATTATGCAGACAATGTCCCATTATTTTTTTTGTCAGTGTTTATTTTAAAGAGAAGACCTAGGGCAGCAACTCAAGTATGTTCCTTTATAATGAATCTTTTTGTTACCCCTGAGTCTGCATGCCTTTGTGTTGTGAAGTCATTAAAATTTGAAAACTTTGCCCTAATGTATCTGGTCATTTTAATTAGCCCAACTCTAAGATTCAAATTCTCCCTCCACTTAAGAATACTTTTCCTTTACTATTTCTCTTATTGTTACTTCCATGTACTTATTATGTCTTCTCCTAAAGTTGTTTCAATTATATGACATAAGATCATAAAGATCATACCCCATGACTCTTTTCTCTCGTTTCCTTTCTTTCGTCATTTCATTAGTGTCTGGAAACAAGTTATCAAGCTTATTTCTCACTCAATAGTGAGAAATATTGTGTTCCATTTACCATCTTCTTCCTCAATTGCACAAATTCAGAATTACATTTTTCACATCCAAGAAGCATTTTTTGACTCTCAGACTCTTTTTTAGGATTGTCAACATCTGCACTGTAAATGCAGTATCCTATTATTGAAACTACAAATGGGAGAGTATCTGAGTTTTCCTTCTCATGAAAGGGTAAGTTTGCCCTGGTCTTTTGAGCTGCAAATTCCTTTCACATCTCCAGTGCAATTTCTGTTTGCACACTGCAGAGCCACAGCTATGTTTGCCCAGCATTGAGAGTTCAGGCAGACTCTACCACAGAGACTCCTGGTCCATGATCAAATACTTCAGGCCCAAGACAAACAGAAAGGAGAAGATTTAGAGTTACTGTAGTTGCACTTGCACTTGGCAAGATGACACATCTGGTTGCCCCCAGGAAATCAGGAGGAGGCTGCAGCCCTAGGGTAGTCACCTCTAGGGGCCTCATTTCTGTGTCACCAGTACTGATTCTTTTCCATGTGTTTCAGTCACCAGGATGTGAGCAGGGACTCCTCAACCTGTCACACCCACCTTCATTAGGAGACTACACCATTTTAATGAACAATTGAACCAATGATAAACCCCTAATTAGTACCAAGAGGAGCCTGTTCCCTAATATGCACACAGGGATGCTAGGACTGACCTATTGGATGGAATGAGTGAGTCTATGTAAGCCCAGAGAGGACTGCCTTGTGTGTAGGGAGCTCTATGCCAGAGGCTGCTGGTTCCATATTGTTCTCTAGCCTAGAGCCCCAATACCAATTTCCCTTGTCAAAGAAGCACGTGAGACCTCTCTCTCTCTCTCTCTCTCTCTCTCTCTCTCACACACACACACACACATGCACACACACACGCATGCACATGCACGCACACATGTGTATGCACACACACACACCCCTGTCATGTGGAGCATGTGGAGTGGCTGCCATGGGCTGGCACTGCGTCTCCTCTCTTTTACCCATACATGGCCTCTTCCTTCCCACACAGTGATTTCAAAACTGGGCAGCAATTCCCTTGGTCTGCACTTACCAACTTTTTCAGTTACATTAATTTGCTTTTTCCAGTGAAAATTTGGAAGAGGAAATAAGTTTTTACCCCATTCTGGCAGGATCTGGCACATAGTTGGTTTTTAATTTAGGTCGGTTGAATGAACGAATATCTATAGCATCAGCTCCTCTTAACTCTAAAACCTTCCTGTTTATAAGTGTGAAGTGGTGACCTAATGTCACCTCTAGAATGTCAAGGCTGAGTGAAAACAGTTTTATCACAATTGGCAGCAGCTGACACCAATCAAAGTCTAATTAGTCAATGAGAATGTCAGAGAAATGATTTTCAACTCCTTTTGGGCTGGGAGTTGGAAAGGCAATTGGTCAGTTGTGTTAGAACAGAGGCTTGGAAAATTACTGCAGAGTTTTTCTTTTCTTTTCTTTTCTTTCTTTCTTTCTTTCTTTCTTTCTTTCTTTCTTTCTTTTTTTTAAGAGCTGGAAGACATAAATGAACATATCCTAATCAAAGATAGATTGAGATACTGAAATCTGTTCAAAGGATTTTAGAGGTTCTGCACTAAGCTAATTTTAATCACCATATTTAGATAAGAGAGAAAGAGAGAGAGGAAAAAAAAAAAACAGATCACTTTGGACCATTTAGAAATGCTACATGAGGTTTAAGGGTGAGAGCAAGGAGGCAGACTATTCCATCTAAACCTTCCCCCTTGCTCCAAGATTGCAGAGGCCCAAATAGCTCTCTAGAGTGCAAGACCAGTAATCCAGTGCACCTTCTGGAATAAGTTCAAAAGGATATTGAATTTGGAAAATAGAGTAGAATTCATTTTGGAGCAACCAAAGTCATCTTTCTTTAATGATTAAAAATGTGGTATAGCCAAAATCAAAACAAATTCCAAAATGGCAAGAGTCAAACTATACAAACAAGTCACCTGTGGGATTTGTGGAGACAAAGGGAAGAGGGCATGAAGTACAAGAAAACAACAATAATATTTCAGACCATCATGAGGTTCCTTCTCTGTGGATTTGGTTAAATGTGGTAGAAATAGACATTCATCAGGTCAGGTCAAAGCTATAGCTGTTCTTGATGGTTCACTTAGCAATACCTGAAAGGAGATTCTACTCTAGAGAAAATGGAGCTCTGTCTACCCTAAACAAGAGCATTAAACTCTTCTGCGCTAAACCACTGAGATTTGGGGATTTACTTATTACAGTAGTCAGTTAGTGTTCACTAAAGTATGCACAGCCATACCACTGTGGCGTCTGATCCTGTCAGATCTCAGAAGCTAAGCAGGGTTGGACTGGTTCGTTCTAGGATGGAAGACCACCTGGGAACACCAAGTGCTGTAGGCTTGGGAGAAGGACCCGGCAGCCCACTCCCAAAAAATAATCAGCCACTGAAAACCCTATGAATAGCACAGAAGCACTACTGACAATAGTGTTTCATCTGTTGTATGTAGGGTCACTATGAGTCGGACGCCAACTCAATGGATCCTAACAACAACAACAAAGTATGCTATAAAAGCAAAAGCCACAAAAAAGCAGTGGCTTCGGACACTATGAGATGTTCTCACATCACAGTGGCTGTGGATTGGCTATGTCCCTGCTGTGTGTGCCACCTTCATTCCAGGACTCAGAGTGAAGAAGTAGTTCCTATCCTATACTGTTTTCTTATGGAACAGGCAAGAGAGCTAGCGCAACCACATGATGACTTTCAAACTTTCTGTTCAGCAGTGGTACACACTTCTGTCCCTACTTCATTGCTCAAAGCAAGTCACATAGCCTAGCCTCACTACATTGGGGCAGAGAACTATAATCCTTTCAAAGGGGAGGGAAGCAAATAATTAGAAACAATAGTAAAATCTACCGTACTGTATCAGCTTGACTAATGCATATATTTGGAGCAGAAATGGATCTCAAGAGTGATCCCAATGCAAGTTAAAAAAAAAAAAAAACAGATCAACAAGCCCTCCAACAGTATTTGTACATGTTAAGTAGAAACACACTTATTAAGTGCAAACTAAGTTGCGAACCTAGTTTCTTCAGCACAATCTCCATTAGCAGGTCACAGCTTGAGGAAAAGTCACCTCCAGCAGTTTTACCCTTCTTTCCTAGGCATTGTGGTGCTGCTGGAGCTGCAATGTGCCTCTTCCACACCATGCTCTTGTTTGCAGCTTCAGGTTGTAGGTTCCACTCTGTGGCGTCAGTTCTAAACTGTTTCTCCTTCCTCCTGACCTCCTCGGGCTGCCTTTTTCTCCTTCCTCTGGTTCCTCCACATGGAAGCCAGTATAATCCTTCTAAAACACAATCTCATTATGTCAATCCTCTCCTTGATTCTCTTTAGTGAATTCTCATGGCCAAGGGCAGAGGTAGTCAGTGGTTTCACCACTGTGACATGCACAAATGTCATTTAGATAGGAGAACCCACCCATCATGGACCCAAGCCTACTTCCCACATTTTGCGGAAAATAAAAGCAAATAGCATCACCAGTATTTGTAGGAGATCCTCATGTACATTAGGGCACCTTGGAGTGGCTACCCACTGGGGATGGAGGAAGCAGAGGTGGAGGGGACAGGGCAGTGGGACCAAGAAGCTGCAACAAAGCCAGAGGGGTGGCAATACAGCAGAGGGCAAAGTGAGAGCCAGCATGATCCAAAGACTGGTGACATGCACGGGCATGAGCAAATACTGCAAATATATCATACTGAAAATAATGGAAATCAAGGTTCTCACTGTCTAAAAAAGGACTTAAAAAATAAAAAAAGTAGAAGACCAGAAAAACTCTAACATTTCGGGTTGGAGTTGAAGATATCAGTATGAACTCATGGTTTTTAATGGATAAAATATTGTTGCATGTGTACACAAATATATATTAATATTATTGTTGCTGTTGTTAGGTGCCATCGAGTCCATATCTGACTCATAGCGACCCTCATAGGGTTTCCAATGGCTGACTGTTTTGGAATTGCCTTGGGAGTGGATTGCCAGGTCCTTCTCCCAATATATTAATATATATGATACTTTTTCCATCATATATATTGTTGCTTTTGTTAGGTACCATTGAGTCCAGTCTGACTTGTAGCAAACTTATGTACAACAGAACAAAAAAGTACCTGGTATTCCCAGGCATTCTCCTATCCAAAGATTAACCAGCCCAACCCTGCTTAGCTTCCAACATCAGATGGAATCAGAGGCCAGGGTGGTATGGCTGTAAGCATGCATATATATATACACACACATACATATACATATACATATAATATATATATGTAATATATATATACACACAAATATGTAAACACACACTTCACAATTTATCCATTTATGGGCTTTAGGTAGTTTTCATATTTCTACAACTTTGTGTGCATGTGTGTGTGTATGTGTGTGGTAATGGGGATTGAACCCAGGCCCTTGCGCTTGTATGTTTTGCAAGTGCTGTACCACTGAGCTGCACCTCCAGCCCATTTTTTCACTTTTTGAGACAGAGTCTCGTTAAATTATGCAGACTACCTCTGGCCTCCAACTTGCGATCCTCCTGCCTCTACCTCCTGAGTCACTGGGATTACAGGTGTGTGCCACCACGCCTGGCTATTTCTACAACTTGACTATTGGGAATAATGCTTAAATGTATACAGGGGTACCTATATCTCTTTGAGAAACTGATTTCATTTCCTTTGGCCACATACCCATATGTGGGATTCCTGCATCATATGGTAGTTCTGTTTTTAATTTTTTTAAGGAACATCCATAGAGTTTTTCATCATAGCTGTATCAATTTACATTTCTTGCAACAATATGCAAGGATTCCCTTATTTCCACATCACTGCCAACACTTATCTTTTGTCATTGTAACAGCTGTGGAATGATATCTCATTGCGGTTTTGATTTGCATTTCCCTGATGATTGGGAATATTGAGCATCTTTCCATATACCTGTTGCCTATATGTCTTCTTTGTGAAATATCTATTAGAGTCTGAAGTTCTTTTTCTGTTTTGTTTTAGTTTGTTTTTGTTTTGTTTTTTGAGATAGAATCTCACTATGTAGCCCTGGCAGGCATGAAACTCTATGTAGATACTATGTAGACAAGGCTGGCCTCCAGCTTGCTTCGATCCTCCTGCCTCCTCCTTCCCAGTGCTGGGATTACAGACATGAGACACCATACCAGGCTCCAAAGGTCATTTTAATTAGGTTATTGGTTTTGTTTTGGTTTTTGCTATTAAGTTATTTAAATTTTTTACATATTTTTGGTATTAGCCTTTCACCAGATATATGATTTATAGATATAATCTCCCAGTCCCTTACTGGTTTTTCACTCTGTTAGTAGTTTCCTTTACTCCTCACAAAGGCTTTAGTTTATACAATCCCACTTGTCCATTTTTGCTTCTGTTGCCTGTGCTTTTGGTGACACAATTTTAAAAATCATTGTCTAGGCTAGTGTCAAGAAGTTTTTTCTTTTTCTTTCTTTCTTTCTTTTTTTTTTTTTTTTTTTTTTTCCCCGCTACTGGGGGTTGAACCCAAGGGCTCATGCTTGCATGCTCTGCAAGTGCTGGACCACTGAGCTGCACCCTCAGTCTATTTTTTTACTTTTTGGGACAGGGTCTCACTAAATTACGCAGACTGCCTCTGGTATCTAACTTGAGATCCGCCTGTCTCTGCCTCCTGAACCACTGGGATTACAGGCATGCGCCAGCACACCCAGCAAAGCTTTTTCTTCTAATAGTTTATGGTTTGGGCCTTTATATTTAAGTCTTTATTCCATTTTGAGTGGGTTGTTGTTATATGGTATGAGGTAAGTGTCTAATCCCATTCTTCTGTGTGTGGATATCTAGTTTTTCCAACATCATTTGTTGAAAACACTCTTTTCCCCTTTGTGTATTTTTGGCTTCTCTGTCAAATATCAGTTGATTTTAGATGTGTGAATTTATTTCTAGGGTTTCTATGTTGTTCCACTGTTCTATTTATCTGTTTTTATGACAGTACTACTTTGATTAGTATAGATTTATAATATACCTTGAAATCAGAAAATGTGAAGTCCCTAGCTTCGTTCTTCTCATTCAATATTGCTATGATTAGGCATGGTCTTTTGTGGATCTATATGATTTGTGTGTGTGTGTGTGGCACTGGGGGTTGAACCCAGGGCCCCGTGCTTTGCATGTTTGCAAGTGCTGTACCAATGAGCTGCACCCCCAGCCCTCTTTTTTTTTTTTTTTTTGAGACAGGGTCTCACTAAATTATGCAGACTGCCTCTGGTCTTGAACTTGTGATCCTCCTGCCACTGCCTACTTGAGTTGCTGGGATTATAGGTGTGCACCACTCTGCCCAGTTGATTTTATTATTGGAAATTTTTAATGTACAACTTAATGGGTTTCATTATGACATGGGCTTCATTGTGACATTTCCATATATGCATTTCATTGTACATTGCTCACATAACTTCCCCCTTACCCTCTCATGACCCTCCTCCCCTATCCCCACCCCGCTGACAATGATCTCCTTTCTACTTGTATGTCTTTTTGTGAGAATATTTATCTATATATGTGCATCCCGATTTTGATTTAAGTCCAAACTTTTTTCTATAGTTATCTACCTTTTTACCTTCTCAGCAGTATTAAATGAATGATCTAGTCCATTAACATTGTTGCCAGCCTCTGGTATTATTTGTATTATTATTATTTCTTTTAATTTTAGCTATTCTTGTATATTTGGGCTGGGATTTAGCTCAGTGGATAGAGCACTGTGCTGCAGTCTCTGAGGTCCCAAGTTCAATTCCCAGCACCACAAAAATGGGAGAAGGGCCTGGCAATCCACTCCCAAGGCAATCCCAAAGCACTCAGCCATTGAAAACCCTATGAGGGTCGCTACGAGTCGGATACCGACTCGACGGCACCTAACAACAACAACAATTCTTGTAGCTTTTTTTATCTTCCCCCTTTTCCCCACCATACTAATAAAGTTGTGCTATTTACATTGAGGTTGACCTCTCCCCCCTTTATGCATCCTCATTGACCCTCCTCCCTCTCCTGTGTTCTCCCATCATCGCTTCCCTTTGCTAGATCCCTCCCTTCTTCTTGCCACTCCTTAAATCACCACTTCTATGCTAAGTTTAACTGAGCTTTTTATTATGTTTCAATTTATGTATAAGATTTTTTCCTTCCTTTAAGTTTGACTCAGCTCCTACATGAGCAAGAACATATGGTATTTCTCTTTTGGGGCTTGTGTTCATTCACTTAAGATGTTCTCCAATTCCATCCATTTTGCTGCAAATGACATTATTTCATTTTTTGGTTGCTGAGTAGTATTCCATTGTGTATAGACACCTTAATTTTTTTTAGCAATTTTTCTATTGATGGGCACCTTGATTAATTCCATATCCTTGCTATTGTGAAAGGTGCTACATTGAATTTGGAGATGCAGGTTTCTCTGTGGTATGAAGACTCATCTCCTTTTGGGTATATTCCCAATAGTGGTATAACTGGGTCATATGGCAGATCTATTCTAGTTTTCTGAGGTACTTCCATATTGATTTCCAAAGTGGTCGAACCAATTTATAATCCCACCAGCAGGATTAGGTTGGGAATTAAGGGCTGAAAAACAATATACCAAGCAAGGGGAAAACAAACAAACAAACAAACAAACAACAACAAGAAAAAAACAAACCCAGGAGTCACAATACTAATTTCAGATAGATTAACCTTCAATCCAAAACTGATTAGAAGAGATAAAGAAGGACATATTATTACATATTACATATTATTACAAGGAACAACCAACCAGGAACAAAAAATGTTACTTATTATGTATTCTCCAAATGTAGGGGCACCTAGCTTCATAAAACAAACTTTATAGGAAATAAAAGATTACATTGGTCTAGACATAATAATTATGGGAGACTTCAATACCTCACTTTTGCCAAGAGACAGGTCATCAAAACAAAAATGGAACAGAGAAACAATGAGCTTAATCTGCACCTTAGACCAACTGGAACTCATAGATATCTACAGAATATTCCATCCTTCTGGTGAGGAATACACATTCTTCTCAGCATCACATGGAACTTTCTCTAAGACAGATCACATTTTAGTATGCAAAAATAGCCTCAATAAATACAAAAAAGTAGAAATCATCCCCTGTACCTTATCAGACCACAACAGAATACAATTGGAACTCAAATATGAGAAAACTCCAGAAATTTTACAAATTCATGGAGACTAAATAATACACTGGTGAATGATCAATGGGTAATTGAAGAAATTAAAGTGGAAATTAAAACATTCCTGCAATCAAATAAGGATGAAAACACATCCTACCAAAACATATGGGATACAGCAAAGGCAGTTCTAAGAGGGAAGATCACAGCATTGAGTGCCTTCATCAATAAGGTAGGAAAAAGTCCTATGCAGAGGTCAGAACATAATAAAAAAAAAGAAAAGCTAAGAATGGTATTATTATAGATGGTCTAGAAAATTCATGTAATAGTTCTGACAATGTAAAAAAATAGTTCACTATAGAAAAAGTTTCTATCATAAACAGAACTGGAACTCAAGGATATATAGAAAAATATTACCATAAAAAGACAAGTAAATGGAAGAGAAGTCTTTAGTGGAGGGGTGGGATGGAGGAGGAAGCACACAAGAGGGTAAGCGGGAACTTATATGTATCATGTACAACAAAATGCACATATGGAAATGTCACAGTGAAAAGCATGTCAGAATGAATCACATTAATGTGTACATTAAAAATTTCCAATATAAAAAGGTAGGGATGAGCCAAATAAATGACCTAATGACATATCTCAAGACACTAGAAATCTAATAACAAATCAATCCCTAAAGGAGTACTCAGACAGAAATTATCATGATCAACGATGAGATATCTCAATTAGAATCTAAAAAGATAATTCAAAGAATTAATGAGACAAGAGCTGGTTCTTTGAAAAGATGAATAAAATGGATGCTCCCCCGGCCACTCTCATCAAAAAGAAAAAAGAGAATGCCAAAATCGTGAACATTAGGGATGAAAAAGGGATCATACCCACTGACTACAATGAAATACAGAAAATCATCAGGGAATACTTTGAGAAATTGTATTCCAAAAAATATGAAAATACAGAAGAAATGGGTAAATTATTAACACATATGATTTACCAAAATTAACCTCAGAGAAAATAAGTGACCTAAACAAACCCATTACAAATGCTGAAATAGAGAAGGTAATAAAAAGTCTCCCAACAAAGAAAAGCCCAGGACCTGATTGGTTCACAGCAGAATTCTCCCAAACATTCAAAGAAGAATTAACACCAGTTTTCCTCAAATTATTTCAAAAAGTAGAAAAGGAGCCCAAATTCATTCTACAAAGCTACCATCACCCAGATGCCTAAACCAGGCAAGGATACATCTAGGATAGAGAATTATAGACCCATTTCCCTAATGAACATAGATGCAGAAATTTTCAAAAAAATCATGGCAAACAGAATTCAGCAACATATTAAAATTGTTCACCATGACCAAGCGGGATTTATTCCACAGATGCAAGGCTGGTTCAACATATAAATATTAATTAATATAATTCAACATATCAAGAGGCTTGCAAACAAAAATCACTTGATCATTTCAATTGATGCTGAGAAAGACTTTGACAAAGTGAAACAGCTTTTCATGATAAAAACCTTGGAGATGATAGGCATAACAGGAAAATACCTTAACATCATAAGGCCATTTATGACAGACCTACAGCCAATATCACATTAAATGGAGAGAAATTGAAACCATTTCCTCTAAGATCTGGAACAAGACAAGGATATCCACTCTCTCCTATCTTATTTAACATTGTGATTGAAGTCCTAGTCAGGACAATTAGAATAGAGAAAGAAATCAAAGGGATACAGATAGGCAAAGAAGAGGTCAAAATATCCTTATTTGAAGATGGCATGATACTTTTAAAGGACTCCAAAATTTCCTCTAGAAAACTTTTAGTCTTAATTAATTCCTTTTGCAAAGTTTCAGGATACAAAATTAACACTCAAAAATCAGTAGCCTTCCTTTACACCAATTGTGAGCAGGAAGAGAAGGAAATTAAAGCTACAATCCCTTCCACAATAGCCCACCAGAAACTCAAATACCTTGGAATCAATCTAACCAAAGATCCTGCAGATCTCTACAAGGAAAATTTCAAAAAATTAAAGAAGGAAATTGCAGAGGATACTAAAAGGTGAAAGAACCTCCCCTGCTCATGGATTAGAAGAATCAATATTGCAAAAATAGCTATTTTACCAAAAACAACCTATAGATTTAATGCAATCCCCATTAAAATTCCAATGACAGACTTTATAGAAATAGAAAAACAGATCCAAAAATTCATATAGAAACACAAAAAACCATGTATAACCAAAACACTCTTAAGCTACAAAACCAGTGCAGGTGGGATCACAATCCCTGACTTTAAACTATACTACAGGGTAGTAGTAGCAAAACCAGCTTGGTACTAGCACAAAAATATCCCCAAAGACCAGTGGAACAGAATAGAGGACCCAGAGATACATCAATACATCTACAGCCACCTAATTTTTGACAAAGGAGCAAATCAGGCAAATTGGAGAAAGGATAGCCTCTTTGATAAATGGTTCTGAGAAACTTGGCTATCTGCTTGCAGAAAAATGAAAACAGACCCACACCTCTCAATATGCACTAGAGTTAAGTAGAAATGGGTAAAAGACCTAAACATAAAACCAGAAACTTTAAAATTACTACAAGAAAAGATAGGCAATATGCCCCAACATATAGGCATAGGAAAGCATTTTCTTAATAAGAATATAATTGCTCAGGAAATTACAGCAAGAATAGATAAATGGGATTACATGAAATTAAAAAGCTTCTGTACAGTGAAGGAAACAATCAACAGAGTTAAAGAAGTCACCACTGCATGGGAGAAAAATCTTCGCATCCTATACATTGGGCAGAGGACTATTTTCCAGAATTTACAAAGAACTCAAGAAAGCAACTCCCAAGAAAACAAATAACCCAATACACCCATGGGCAAAGGAACTGGACAGTTCTCAAATGAATAAGCTTGTAAGGCCATGAAATACATGAAAAAATGCTCAATATCCCTAGCTATTAGGGAAATTCAAATCAAAGCACCTCTGAGATTCCACCTTACTCCAGTAAGAATGGCCAAGATAAATAAAACAAATAACAACAAATGCTGGCGAGATTGTGGAGAAAAGGGATCTATGTGATTTTTCAAATTTTTAAAATACATCTATAAGAAATGTCATTGGGATTTTATTGGGTATTATATGTAATCTGTGGATCACTTTAGGCAGTATGGATATTTTAAAATATTATTTCTTCCAGTCTATGAATATTAGATGTCTTTCTATCCATTAGATGTCTTATTTAATTTCCTTTATCAAGATTTTATACATTTCTGCATACAGTTATTCAACTCTTCAGTTAAGTTTATTTCTAGCAGCTTAATTTTTTTGTTGCTGTCTTGAACAGGATTGAAGTAGATTAAAACTTAACCTTAATCACTTAAAAAAAACCCCACTCTTTACTTTCCCTCCTTTCACACTCTATGCTGTTGATGTCACACTTTACATCTCTGTGTGAGGGATCCATTGACAAATTATTTTATCAATACTTATCTTTAATGCTCATCTTTTAAAATTTATATTTGGATTAAAAGTATTTTATGGATCACCATTACAGCATTAGAGTGTATACTTACCTTTACCAGTGAACTTTATACTATTAAAGGTGTTCATGTTACTAATTAGCATCCTTTTGTTTCAACTTGAAGAACTATTAGGCATTTCTTATAAGGCAGTATTATTGGTGATTGTCTCCCTCAGCTTTTATTTGTCTGAGAAAATATCTCTTCTTCATTTCTGAAGGACGTATTTGTGGTATTCCTAATTGGTGGCTTTTTTTTGTTTCCTTAAGCACTTAAAATATACCATCCTACTCTTTCTTAGTCTGCAAGTGTTCAGTGAAAGTCTGACAGCTTTATGAAGGTTTCCTTTGTACAAATGAAATTTTGAAATGATCACATTTTAAATGTAATGAGTTATGTAGATTATTACTTTAAGTTTCACCTGATTCTTTTTGCTTTTTGTAATGTAGCAACTATAAATTTTAGAAGTAATATGGTTTATGAATTGGGCAAAGCTGTCCCACAGAATAAAAGGCCTATATTGTTTTAAACTGTCATGGTTATAAAAGACAGAAAAAAGAATAAAGAAATGTTCCACATTGACAGAGACTGAAAACACAGGACTGAAAAGACCCAGACCCACAGTCTGGACTTATCCAGTGTTTCCTCATGGCCAGCCGCATACATGCATTCTTTGCAAGAAATAATGTGTGTATGTGTACATATGTGTGTGTATGTGTGTGTGTGTGTGTATATATATATATGTACATATATATTACCTATTGCATATGATATGTATATCATATATATGGCTAAAGACAAGAATACAGAGTAAATGCGGTAAAATGTTTATAATTAGGAAATCTAGGTAGAGAGAATTTGGAATTTTTTGCACTGTTCTGTTAACTTTTTCATATTTTAAAAAAATAAATAACAATGTACCCATAGGTAAAATGAAAAAAAATAGGAAGTAGTGATGGAACTTCAACTCCCAAGCACTATAAAAACATATTGCCACAACAATCATCACTGTTACATCAGTACCAGTAACTCACCATGCTCTGTGATTGATACAGGATAGATGGTAATTTGTGTGCCCTTCTGGGAACAGCAGTTAAAATTCCATTCCATTCTCTTCCATTCAAGAAAACAAATCAGAATGCAAATAGACAAGACAGATTTATAGAAAAGGCAGCTTGAATCTGCTCTAATTTATAAAAGAAGCAATGTGCCTATAAACCTTGACAATTTCACTAATATTAGTATTGAACTGCACCATGATAGACAAGCATGTTAACTGCTTTATAGTTGAGAACTGCTGACTTAGACCAGCTGCTCCCTACCATTTTAATAGTAAGAGCTCTTGTACTTTAAATTTTTTCAAAGAATACCTCATGATAACACTTTAATCTATGGGTAGGTTTGGTTGCATATTGATTCTTACAGACTTTGGTTTTTACACTGTGTAAGACACTAGTGATCAATAGCTTACAAATCAAGAACCCCTACCCAATAAGGACAAAAATTCCTTCATGACTAATTTTGTACTGACTGCCTGTTCTGAGCTGCTTAGGGTTATTCAGACTCAATGTGCTGTTTAAGATCATCAGTGTTTAGTTCACATCTTCCTGATGCCAGGTGTACCTGGCTCTCCCCCTCCTGCCTGTTTTAAAAGCTTTTCCATTCTGACTAATGGTTGTTAGATTCTAAGTCTCCAAATAACACTACACAATGCAAAATGTATTTTTTGGAAGAACATAGAATGGTTCACAAGATTGAAGGAATGTTAGAAGGATCAGTTCAGAGGAGGTAAGAACAAGGGCAGCTCCTGAGAGCTAGGTGGAAGAAGCCATTCGTGGGTACTGCCACATGGGGATGAACCCACCTCAACCAGATTTTGCTTCTACCTTTGCATTGCTATGTGTGCACTCTCAAGTCCTCAGAGGGAGGCCAGGTGGCCTAGGATACATGCGCAAGCATGCACACACTCACTGGCTAGAGGAGGGTAGGGACCCTGGTTGAGAGTGCCATCAGAATGACACAAAAGGGAAAAAGGTAATTTTGCAAAAGAAAACCAGCAAGAATGAATTCTGACCAACAAAACTAAAGTTAAAAGAGTACATATAACTTAATTGTATAATGGTTAAGATTTAATTCAAACAATACCTTTACTAGGTAAAATAATGAAACCATACCAAAATGTGCCCACACAATTCTCAAAAGAATTGTGTGCCATCTGATTTTGATTGATTTCTGTGCTCCACCCAGCTTGTGTTTTAAAATTTGGCTGCATCAAATTTTTTATCATCTCGAGAGGAACTGGGATAAAAGTCAAGTTAGAGAGCAACTGTCTTACAATAATTTGAAATTTGATTAGTGCAGTATATAGGACATATTCTGTTTATAATAGGTGATGTGTTTTCTGCATAATTAGCTGAAAACATTTCCTTTTTTATTCATAGTGGCTAAAAGACCAAGTAATAAATATTATTTTTTTCATTGACCTTATAATAGCACAACTTGTTTTCAGTTTGGGGCTGAACTTTTCATGTGATGGTAGAGTTTTACTATATATGTATGTATGAGATTTGATCCAAAAATATGGTTTAAAAATGTTTAAATTTTTAAAAATTGGTTATACTAAAAGATGTTGCTATTAATCCCCCCTCAAAGTACTTCCCCTGGCTTCAAACACACTTATCCTGACAATCTTGCCACTGGGTGGGCACCAGAATGAGAGCACCAAGGATTTACAACCTCTTGGAAAAAAAGAGTAAACATTCTTTATGCAACCACTGAAAGTACTAAACACATCATGTTTGTTTATCTTACCAAGATGAAACGTGAAACCTCATTAATTTTTAAGTAGCATAGATTTAGTAGCATAGATTTTCACCAAACAGAAGTAAACTCTTCCTTCAGCTATTCCTACTGTCTTTAAATTAAAGCACAAATGCTTTAACCAGGCAAGCTTCATGGCCTGGCCCTGCCTACATTTCACATGCTTCCACTCTCCAATTATTACTTATGTTACATTTTCACTGCAGATTCCAAACGTATTGAAGTACAATCAATTTCTTCCATATACCCTGTATTAGATGAGCCATCTGCCCAGAAGGCTCTTTACCATCTGGCTTAAGCCTGTGCTTCTGGCTTCCCCGGCCTCACATGTTTGCATAATCTTTTATTACCCATATTAATTATGTGTTATTTATATTTTTATTTTGTATATTTTGATACTTGACTTCTTGGGCTTCACTGGTCCAATGGTTAGCTAATTCCTAGAGGCAGCAAACAATTACAGTGGGAGCATGCCTTTGATAAGCAAACTAGCCAATCTAGCCCACAGAGCCACCAAAATATCTTATCGGCTCTCCTGTACCTCCCCAAATGCTCAATAGGCCAGATACCAGACAACTAAGGCTGCCCTTATGCTCCAGAGTCTAATGAAATAATTCAAATGAGCCAAAGCCTAACCCTGTTTCCCCTGCCTTGCCCAAGCACAAGAAAGTCTCTTGCTCACATTACCTGCCTGGCCCAGCCTCCTGACTGACCCTAGTCCTTCTCCATATGGCCCCAGAGCATAAGAATAACAAGCGATCTTTTAATGGTAATCATTCGATCTATTGGCCTCATCGTACCTAAATAATGACAAAACCTGTGTTTTAAAACATGTAAGTTGCTGTTGGGCTTGGTGGTACATGCCTGTAATCCCAGCAACCTGGGTGGTGGAGGCAAGAGGATTGCAAGTTCGAAGCCAGAGGCAGTCTGTGTAATTTAGCGAGACCCTGTCTCAAAAATAAAAAGCAAAACATGGGCTGGGGGTGTAGCTCAGTGGTAAAGTGTTGGCAAAGCATGCGTGAGGCTTTAGGTTCAAACTCCCAGGACAGCAGCCAATCAGTCAATCAATCAATCAATCAATCAATTAATCAATAAAACCTTTGAGTTGATTGTTCCTGTTTTTTTTTTGCTACCATCATACCATGAACATACCTTTCTTATTGTGCCTTCCACATGCCACACTGCAGTCCTTCCTGGGATTATTTCTGCTGATAGCCCAAGAAAATCTCATCATTGTACTATCAGTACTTAGCCTCTTACAGGTCACAGTGCAGTCTCTCAATAAACACTTGATAGCTAAAGCAATTAATTAATTAATATAGAATCCACCACATGTCAAGTCACCTTGATTTAAATCTCATCTCTTATCAACTGGCCTTTCCACTGATGACATATAAGTTCAGACACCAGATTTATATACAAAAAAGGTAAAACTCTACTCATCGGTACATATAATTTGTCAATCTAAGTATGAAACAATGCCAACTATAGTAGCAAAAGTCTGAGTGGAAAACAAGTTTTACAGCTGCAAAATATTATTAGGTTACAAAAAAGTATGTTGAAGAAGTTCTGATCAAGAGTACGGACGAAAGCTTTATTGCCTCAGTTTTATACTATTCATCCCAACCTCATGAATCTGAGAGTTCATAAATTCTATTTGATAACTTACAAAAGAAATGCCCTCCATATATTTAAATCCTTGACGTATAACAATGCATAAATTGTAAATGATCACACAGTATTTCATTTCAGCTACCATATTCTTAAGGAAAGGGAAGATCACATGTAACTGAAGGCTTGCTATGTGTCGGGGCCTGTGCAAAATGTGAAATGACGGTAATTACTAAGGTGAAGCCTCTGGACAATCTAGCAACTCGGGGGCTAAAGCAGACCTCTCCCTTTACAAATACCCTGTTAAAAGAGATTCCAGCCTTCTATCTGACTTACAAAGGGAAATAAATTCATGTGAGAACTTAGCCCTGGTTGGAAGATGGTAGGAGGGAGATTCTGAAAACAGAGAATGAAACAACACAGGAGAAGAACATAGAAACATCACAGAACGTGTTAGGAGAAGTTGCAAAAGATATCTCTCTGGGCTGAAATGGAGCTACAGAGACATGACCATCCAGACGGTGCATGGGGACCTGAGCAGGTAGCAGGGGCGCCTGCAGCTGTTGAACGACAAGACTGAAAGAGGAAGTATACGGGCTTATGGTTTGGTTTCTGCTTCACTATCTTCAGCAGGTATCAGCTCCATGTCTGATTCATACTTTGTACTCTATCAATATTTGTTGAATGAATGAACAAACGAGCTTAACATTTTCCTCAACAATTGAAGTTGATATTTAAGCACACATTTTAATGTAAATCCATCTGGTTGCGCCACTGATGTGCTCACGCTTGGATCTGATGAAAAGCAGACCCAAAAAAACATACTGTTGTGGCTTTTGTCTGTCATTTTAAGAGATGCAGCTATTTATTTGTGGAAGGATAGGAGAGGTGGTTACATCGTAAGTATCCAATAAAGCATATAAGGCACTACAAACAGAGCATGTTGTATGGGGATCCATCAGCCTGTTGTCATTTTTTATTAATGTTTGCTTTTCTCTATCAGCCTTAGGGAGGCAGGCGTTTTCCATGTTGTGTTTGCTTTCTAAGGAGCTGCCTCAGTGGCCGCCTCAGGAAGGAGGAAGCGATCTGGGCTTCCCTCTTCTATGTCAAACACAGCAGCTCCAAACTTAATTCATATAAAGTAAGCCTCCAAGTGAGATTTTATTGTAATGACAATAATAATTAATAAGGCTTTGCTTTTTAAGTTTACCATGTGCCAAGTTACAAATACCACCACTACAACTCTGAAACTGTATGACCTTGGAGAAGATACTCTGCTTATCTCTGCCTCAGGGTCCTTACATATAGAAGGGAGATAATAACAGTACCTGCCTAAAGGACTGTTAAGAAGATTAGTGTGAGGTTTAGGATATGTTTTCTGTATCCTCAGTTCCCAAGGCAGTAGTTTAGGGAAATGATCTGGACCTTTGGGGTTAGGGATTTAGGTCACTTGAGACAGAATACTCAGAAGGAATGGTGTTCTAGAGTGGGTTCTAATAAGATGGGGTTGTAATTAAAACCTGAGTATGACCCTTGAGGTTCTCTCTGGTTTCTTGCTTTGAGGTGTAATCTCTTCCTACCACATGTACTTCCACTGTTTTGATGCCACCATGAGATTCTCACCAGAGCCAAAGCAATGTTAGCACTTTGTCCTTGAATCTCCAAAACTAAATAAACCTCTTTACTTTATAAAGTTAGCCTGCTTCAGATATTTTCTTATAGTAAAAAAAAATTGGCTAGTAAAATTAAGGATATAGAAAATGTTATATACATATTAGGGACTTATTGTTTCATTTGATTCTTAAAATGCTCCCTGCCCACAGGAAGGCAGTATTACTATCTCCCTTGCATAGATGAGAAAAATGGAGTATACAGATATTTAGTATCTTATGCAAGGTCTTAGTTTGTAAGTGGCAGAACTGGGATTAAAACACACATTTAGTAGACTGTGGAGCCTGTATTCTTAACCTTACACACAGATGGAGTGTAGATTCCACAGATAAACAGAAACTTGAAAGTCACCAACTTAGGTCATCTGATGAGGAGGCAAGGTTCAAACTACTTTTTTTTTAAATGTTGACTTTTTAAACTTTAAAATTTCACTACTGCTTAAATAAAGTCATCTATTTCAAGCAATATTTCTAAACAAAAGGAGACATAAAAATGAAACAAATTTGCATGGGAAGAGAGGCAAAAAGGTGCATATGGATAAAGCATGACCTTGTACATCCCCCCAAATATGACAAGGACAGTCAAGAATTCACTTTTAAATCATTTTGAAAACTCTAATGGGTTTCCTCTCTGCCCCTGCTCCTCTTACATTGCCTCTGGTATAAAAGTATAGTAAAGTCTACCTTCCTCAGTGTGGTCAGTACCGACCTTGGCTACCTGGTTCAGCCAGGGTACAGGGAACTTTAAAATTGTACTTGGGAGTATTGCATTGGGTCCCATAGGAATGGTTCCTTACTTTTAATATTTGGGAGAAAGCGTTGTTTTCTTTTATGAGGGGCCATGGCATTGGCTCCTATTTGTCTTTCCTCATTTTACTTTGAGACATTATATAAATTTTATATAAATTCCTAATGGGTAAAACTCCCTCTACTGAAGTTTCATGCTCTTCCTTCATAGTTATAGGACCAGCCTCAAATATTCTCCTCATCGTGTGTCATTAATATATTGTATAGTTTAACTAATGTTTTTTTCCTTCCTCTCCATTTACCCTATTCCTTATCTGTATAATATTAATGTAGTATCCTATTAGAACTAAAGAATAACAGACATTGTTCAGTGATTCGGGGCTCCACATTGGAGTAGCTAATGAGATTGAATTATTTCCCTTGGGGAAATGAATGTATTTTTTTTTTACACACTTTCATAAATACTCCACACTTACTATGTGGGGTTTATTACCCCCCCTCCCCGGCAGGAAAGCTTAACCATGTTACCTTGCTGAGTTGGGTTCAGGTTCAAGAGTGCTTGAGAGGAAGGTGGAACAGCTGAGTTCAAATTCTGTTACTACTAACTGGTTTTTTGTGTGACTTTGTGCAAGTTACTTAGCTCTCTCAATCCCAATCTTAACAAAATTGAAACGGTGATAATCACTCAT
The DNA here is from genome assembly GCA_007922755.1 of Pedetes capensis. Lineage (NCBI taxonomy): Eukaryota > Metazoa > Chordata > Mammalia > Rodentia > Pedetidae > Pedetes > Pedetes capensis. The sequence goes on from VMDO01003639.1 coordinate 83,340, forward strand.
TCCTTTGCAATCCCATTTACTAAGCACCTACTGTTTGCTAGGCCCTGGAAAACAAGTGTAATGCAAAGTTTCTAAATTCACCTACTTACAATAGAGGTCAAGAGAAAGATATCTAAACAAGTCAGCACTGAGAATAAGAGAAAAGACTTTAGGGAGAAATGTTTCTATTTGGAAGAGCTGTGGAGCCAGGAGGACCTGGACACTAAAAAGAGCCGCCCAGCCTCACATTCCTCTGCCTTACAAGGTTAGTGGGCGGTTCAATTGACATAATGAATTTGAATCCTTTGAAAACTCTAAAGAGCGATTTCCACATGCAGCAGATGCTGTTGTGCCCGCCCATATTCCTCTGCTTTGCCTCTTCAGGGCAAACTGGGGACCTGAAGCCTCCTGCACCTGCCTGTTGGCAGGAGAGATTTTTTCCAGCCTCCAGAGCCAGCCTGCTTCACCACCTGTGCTGCAGGCTGTACATGCCAAAGAATCAATGCCACCACCCCACACCCGGAGCAGCCCTCAACCAAACAGATCCTACCACTGGTGCTCCTCAGCGGGGAATAACTGAGGCCCACGTCCTACAGTGGCTGCCAGAATTTTCCCAGCAGAATTGAGCAGCAATTCCAAGTTACAGTAGTAACATGCTTGATAACGCACCATTTACTGGCTGCCTTCCCTTCCTGTGTCACTTCCCTACCAAATAAATACTTGCATGTGGATCCTTATCCCAGGGTATGCTTCTGAGAGTAGTCAAACTGAGACAAGAGGTACACCATTTTTTATTATTATTCTATGTCGTTCTGAAACGTGGCCAGGATTATACATACTATTTTGCATGAGAAAAGCAATGCTTTGTATTTTAAAATATGCTTATGAAACATTAGGATTTGATACATTCTACCCATTGTAACATAATACTTGCCTGCTGCTGTTGTTAGGTGCCTTTGATTCAGTGTCTGACTCATAGCAACCCTGCATACAACAGGCAAAAAACACTATTGTCAGGGCTTCTGTGCTATTCCTAGGGTTTTCAATGGTGGATTGATTTTTGGGAGTGGGTTGCCAGGTCCTTCTCCCAAACCTACAGTATCTGATGTTCCCAGGTAATCTTCCATCCAAGTATTAACCAGACCAGACACTGCTTAGTTTGCAAATCAGGTGGGATCAGATGCACAGTGCTATCGCTGCAGACTAATACTTGCCTAGGAGTTTTTCAATCCATTCTGATCAACAGTGCTCTGGTCTTTGTCTCTTGCTTGAATTTCTGTAACAGACTTCTAGCTGCTCTCTGACTCATCTTTCCCTCCATAAATCCATTTTCTCACTATCTCCAGTGGCATCCACCTAGAGAAAGTTACTCTGAGCAACATTTCTGTGCAGATTTATAAAGGCTCTGTTCATTGTAACACTCTACTTCTATCTACTGGAAAATGGTTGCTACATTCTGATATGTGTAAAGCAAAATGGTTGATAGTAATTTTCAGGGAAGTTGACAAAAATCAATATACAAATCTGCAGCCCTATGATGAGTGATGCCACTTAAATGTGTATTCTTGTGCAAGTTGTACATCTGTAAGGACCCATCATGGTTCTTTCTGACAATTCCCTGAGTCATTCACGAACAGCTTTACCATCCCCAGCACCTAACATGAGGTTCCATGCTTTCATGTCTTTCTTCATGTTATCTCTCTGTCTGGAAACACTGGCAGTGCTTCCTTCTCTTGGCCTCTTTCTAGCAATCCTTTAAAACCAGCTGAGGATTCTCCCTTTGCCAGAAATCATACCTGAATCATTCCTGCATGGCCATGTAGCCTCTTCTATGCTCCTTCTACTTTTGTTTATAACTCAGCATTTGCACTCAGCATGTAAGGTTGCACTTAGCTGTTCATCCGTTTGTCCTCTGTTGCAAGGGCTGTCCTGTTCCTCTTTGCATCTCCAGCATCTAGCAGAAGGCCAGAGTGAGAGAGCATTTTGAAAACAGTGGAGGTTGAGTGGGCTCTGCAGTCAGACAGACCTGGTCAAATCTTGGTCTGTCACTTTCCAGTCATGTGACCTTGGACAAATAGCGTCACATCTCTAGATTTCACTTCCTTCATTGGCAAAATGGAGATACTGTTCTTACTTACCTCAGTCATTGTGACCATTAAACAAACTGCTTCCTGTAATGAGCACAGTGCCTGACAGCAGGCACAAAAAAGTGTGAACTATTATTTTTATTATAAGCTCAATAAACATTTGAAGGATGAATGTGCCTCTATTTATACCAAACAGGCAGTCCCCGGTGAAAAATGTACCTTTAGATTGATCCATCTGTATACCCAGAAGAGTGATGGACACTTTGCATAATTAGTATATTTGGTCTACACAATCAATTTGCTAGAAAGGTTTGACTATCCACCTGTTCCAAGTGGGAAAATTAAGACCAGCCATCAATGGCTTCTCCTGGTCACATGAGAGTTAAGTGTCAGAAACTGGGCCACACTTGGTCTGCGATTCCAGCTTGTATTTAAAGCGCAAAGGAGGAGGCTTGCTTCTGCTGGAAGGTTTGGGAAGCTAGGCAGCTAGTAGAGGGAAACAGACTGAGATGTGAGGGAGCAAGAGGTATAGGGACTTCCCCAAAAACTCAGTGACAGCAAACCTTGAAAATTCAAAGAATTTTCAATGCTAGTTCCGAGCACTCTTATATGGAGGGTCAGGAAATGAGCTTAAAAGGGAATGGTGAGCACATAGTTACGAAGGATGCTGGGCACTGAGTAAAGATTTTTTTCTAACTTTATCTCAAAAAATATAGAAATCTTTGGGTGGAAATATAGAAATACAGAAAACATAGAAAGTTTGCTTGGAAAAGCAAAATACATTTTTTAAAAAACTTAACCACATCAAGTGCTAACAAGAATAGGCAGAAAAATAAACTGATTTGTTGGTGGTGGGAATATAAAATGGTACAACCACTTTGAAAATCAGTTTGTCAATTTCTTCTAAACTTAGTCATACACCTATCATATGGCCCAACAATTCCAGCCCTAGGTGGAAAAAAGAAAACATACATCTATAAAAAGATTTGTAAAAGAGTGTTTTTAGTAGCTTGATTCCTAAGAGACCCAAGATGGCAAGAACCCAGATATACATGAGCAGGAGAATGGATTATAAAAAACTGTGCTGTAATCATATAATAGAATAGCATTCGATAATAAAAGAGAACAAACTATTCATGTATTCAACAATATGAATAAACTTCAAAAATACTATACAAAATGAGAGAAATCAGACTAAAAGATCTCTCTCTCTCTCTCTCTCTCTCTCTCTCTCTCTCTCTCTTCATATATATATAGGGTATTATATAGGGTATTACTATGTGTCAGGAATTGGGACCCTACACTATTGCAATACCCTACACTACTACAACAGCCTAATTGATCTCTTTCTTCCCACATTTATTCCCCCCAAAACTAATCTTAGCAGCCCAGTGATTTTTCCAAAACATTAACAATCTATGGCCTTTGCTGGCATTGAACCTTCCATTTCATTTCTTTCACATTATTTCTTTTTCTTTTTTTTCCCCCTGTACTAGGGGGCTGAACCCAGGACCTTGCACATACTTTGCAAGTGCTCTACCACTGAGCTGTATTCCCTGCCCCCTTTTAATTATATATATATATATATATATATTCTTATCTGCTTGCTTGTTGGGTGGGGGATGGTATGACTGCAAGAAGCATGAGAAGCTTGAAGGTGTTTCCCAGGGTGATGGAAAGGATCTATATCTTGATAGTGGTTGATAGTGGTGCTCGTTAACAGGAATATGATTCTCTCAATAGTCTCTAAATTGTAACACTAAAGTTTTATGCATTTTAATATGTGTATATATCTTGAAAAATAAAAATAAACACATCATAAAAAGAAGAATTAATTTTAGTTACATTATCTAAAGATTAGATTTTAATTAAATTCTTGCAAATCTGTCCAATTTACAGCTCAGTAGAACTAGTTGTGGGAACTCTTATGAAGCTTCCTATTCATTCTTTCCTTAGCAAAGATTTATTTGTTTTAACAAATATTTATGAAGTCCAAAAATACCATTTATTATTTGGGTGACTTTGGGGAAAATGACTCTGATTTTGGGTTTACTCATTTATGAAATGGAGATAAGTAATAGCACCTGTCTCTGTGGGACTGTTGTAGGCATTAAATGAGTTAATATAGATAAAGATCTTAGAATAATGTCAGCATATGGTAAGGGCTAGATAATGTTAGTGATTGATATTATCATTCTCAATTTTGTGCTTGGTGGATATAAACAGTGATAAGATACAGTGTCAGTTCTAGAAAATTTATAGTTTGGAAGGGAGGATCAACAATAAATACAAATAAATAAATAAATATGACTAAATATGCTTGGTATAATAATTGAATTTTAAAACTGTTTCAAGAACATTAATGACTAACTGCCTTGGCATGGAAAATACATTCAAATTGAAAGTAATCAGCCACTTAAATCACTTCAAGTTTAGGTAGTCATTTACTGTTTTTTAGTTACTATTCATGAGTCCTTTCTTGGCATATGAAATTTGGAGCACTGAGAGCTCAGGCCTGTGACTTCTCTTCTATGTCTTGGCTCATTCCAGGTGATTCCATCATTCATGCTTGTGATACCCAATTCATGTATCTCAGCCCAACGTCATGACTGAACTGCAAGTGCCTGGGACATCTCATGCTGAGGATGTCTATAGCTTCATTCTCCATCTCCAGCCCCACTACATACACCTCTTTCTCCCACAGCATCTCCACCTTGGAAATAGAGTTGTATCCTCACTAATCCTCAGTCCAAAAGCCTTGTACTTTTCCTTGCCTCTTCTCTTCTTTTCTCTCATACCCAATCTGAAAATCCTGAAATCAGTCACTTCTAAAAGCATAAATGAAGCCAGATGTGGTGACACATGCCTTGGGGTGACTTGGGAGGCTGAAGCAGAAGGATCCTAAGTTTGAAGCCAGGGGTAGCCTGTGTAAGTTAGCAAGACCTGTTGTAAAATAAAAAATAAACAAAAGGAGCTAAGGATACAGGTCAGTAGTACAGCGCTTGCAAAGTATACACAGGGCCCTTGGTTCAACCCCATAGTACCACAAAAGTAGAAAAGAAAGAAAGAAAAGAGAAAAGAAAAGAAAAGTAGACTCTAGTTTTCTCTACACTACTACAACAGCCTAATTGATCTCTTTCTTCCCACATTTATTCCCCCCAAAACTAATCTTAGCAGCCCAGTGGTCTTTCCAAAACATTAACAATCCATGGCCTTTGCTGGCATTGAACATTCCATTTCATTTCTTTCACATTATTTCTTTTTCTTTTTTTTCCCCCTGTACTAGGGGGCTAAACCCAGGGCCTTGCACATACTTTGCAAGTGCTCTACCACTGAACTGTATTCCCTGCTCCCTTTTAATTTTTCAAACTGAAAAGTGAGCACACTAAGTTATGCAGTGACTCTGGCCTTGAACCTGTGATCCTCCCACGTGTGCCTCCTGAGTCACTGGGATTACAGGCATTAATAATGCCACCACGTCCAATTTCCACACTGTCTATTTCTTGACCTACAAGATCCTAAACCATCCAGCCTAGACTATTTTTCTGCTCTCCTGCCTCTTTACTCTCCCTCAGGCTCCATCCACTCCAGCCCATCTCCTGTCTCTTCAACATGCTCAGCAAGGTCTTTCTTACTGCATGGCCTTTGTACAAGTTGTTCCCTCTGTGTGGGTGCCCTTCCTTAAGATAGCTTCATGGTTCATTCAGACTTCATTCCCTTCTCTGTTCAGTTGTTACTAACCTAGCTAAACCAGCACATACACCCCAATCTCTAACTACTTTCTGGCTTTCTTTCTTGTGCCTAACATTCTGTTAGATTAGATTTTTGCCCTCACTTGAATGTAAACCTCCTGGGACAGAGTACTTGCATAGAAAATGCCCACTGATATTTCTTGAACGAACGAATGATTTACTATTTTTATTAGTCAACTTTTTGTTGCTGTAACAAAATGCCCAACACAACTAACTTAATAAGAGAAGAGGTTTATTTAGCTCACAGTTTGGGAGGTTCAAGGCCATGGCACCTGTATCATCTCAGTTTCTGGTGAGAACCACATGAAGAATGGCAGATGGTTGAGTGTGTTGAGAAGAAAGATTACATAATGATCCAGGAAACAGTGAGATCTGGAGTCCCACAATCACTTTTGAGGGCCCATCCCCAATAACTCTAACACTTCCTACTAGGCCCCACCTTTTAAAGGTTAATACCATTTTCTAATACCACCACCCTGGGGACCAAGTTTCCTACACATAAACCTTCAGGGAGACAAAAAAACATATTCAAACCATAGTATCATTACCTTAATTTATTCAAAGCTTCAGTCTACAAAGTAGTTACATAAACAATATCTTAATAATCCCCCTAATAATTTTTAGAATGGGTTTTGTTGTATATATTTTATAGAAAAGTTAACAGTCTCCTAAATATTTTTATAAATCCTTTGCTCAATGCCCTATAACTATTAGAAATAAATCTCAAGCTATAATGTTTTGTCTTCAAGCCTAGTTTATTAACCTCAATCATAAAGTGCTATTTTTGTTGTTGTTATTGTTTGGTGCCATTAAGTCAGATCCAAAAGACCCTCATAGGGTTTTCAATGGCTGGTTATTTCGGGATTGCTTCAGGAGTGGGTTACCAGGTCCTTCTCCCATTTTTGTGGTGCTGGGGATTGAACCCAGGTTCTCAGAGAGTGCAGAGCAGCACTTTACCAACTGAGCTAAACCCCACCGCCAAAGTGCTATTAAGAGTCTATTAATACCACTCCAGACACTTCACATGTAGTATCTCATTTAATCTTCACAATAATGCTTTGAGGTACAATTTTGCACATGAGAAAACTAAGGCACAGCTAAGTAAGATACCCAAGGTTATAGAGCTAGTAAGAGGTAAGGTGAGAATCTAGGTCCTGGCAGCCTGATTCCAGGGATTTGTTCTCAAACAACCTGCCCACTGGCCCAGCCTGAAAAATGAAGAAAGGTAGGTAAACTGCAAGACACAAATGAATAATCAAACTTGTTATAGAACTTCCTGCCATTATTAAGTTTTTTGTTTTTGTTGCACCTTGCAGAACTTTCATTTTCTTTAAGAACACAGATGAAAAAGTTACATCTCAAACTCAGTTTACATTATGTTTTCTGCTTTCAAACTCAGTTTACATTATGTTTTCTGCTTTCATCCACCTTTGAAATGTGTGAATTAGAAGTCACTTGGGAATTGGGGCAGAGCTCACTGATCTCCAGCAGCTTCTCTGTCTTTTTCCTTTGGTAGTTGGTGCTGTCTTTGTGGACATATGTACAGGCCAGCAGTTCCTCTGAGCTTCAGATTTCACCTGCCCCCTCATTGCCTACGACATGCCTTGTTTCATAAATTCTCAGCCTCGTTTTATCACATAACCTACATTGCCTACATTGTAGAACACTCAATTTCTTTTCCATTCCATTCCTTTCTTTTCTTTTCTTTTCTTTTCTTTTCTTTTTTTTTCCCCAACAATAGGAATCTATTTGATTGGATGTGATAGCACCAGAGGCAGAAATGTGGCAAAATTTTAAATGGTGAGAAATCCATTTCAGCTACCTGGGTTTTGAGAAACAAATTGTGATTCCTCATCTCACTTTGTATCGAACTGTGCAAGTTAGATGAACTAAAAATGCTTCATTGACTTGTCTACCTGTCTGCTTGTCTTTAGGTCAATCAAGTGTTTGTGAATACTGCCTGTTTTCTGTTCTTTCTGGTTATTCAAATTATTAATCTAATATTACATAAATACAGATGGATGCCCTTGAAATCTCAAACCCCATAGATCTTAAATAAGCAGGCAGTCAAAAGTTTAAAAACAAATCAGGTGTATTGGTTGTTCCTCTGTCTTTGTGGCATAAAAATTCATAGCAGTTATCTGAGAATAGACTGTTAGTTACTTGAGTACAGAAAGTGGTTAATTGATCCAAGTGTCCCATTACCTGACACATAGTAAGCACTTAATAGAGTAGGTGCTTAACAGTAGGTTCTTGATAAATGTATGTTGATTCCATAGGACTCTTTTATTGCCTATTCATGAACTTGTCTACTCTCTCTCTCTCTCTCTCTCTCTCTCTCTCTCTCTCTCTCTCTCTTTAGTTTCTGAGCCTTTAGAGGAATGTCTCTGCATTTTAATCATCTCCCTATTCCCTAATACAGAACCACCAGATAACAGGTGGTCATTAAATAATCATCGGATTGAATTAATTTGTGTTACTTGTTTTCTTTATTTGCCCTTCCCCCTTCCTACCCTGTCCATTTCTCTCTCAGGCCAGAATCCCTAAAATAGTCTCATCAATCTGATCAAATATTTGAAAGCCAGGCACCTTGAAGCAAGCTCAGAATTAAATTTTTAAAATTACCCTGGCCATTTCATAAGTAGATCTTGCAAGTAGCTAACTGCTATCCCTGGAGGGGGAAAAACGCATAAGCTTAATGAATCTGGTCAAACATACTATGTAACAGATGTCCAACGGGCTGCCATGAGTTTAAATCACAAATATGATGTCCCTGCTTGGCATGGCAAAAGATATTAGAAGTGTTTTATCAGTCATGGCAACTTGCTGGATGGAAGGAGAGCAATCCTGAAAAATTCAGACACTGCCTCCAGTATCATCTCTAAAGGAGCCCTGGAGAAACACAGATAATCTGCTTGCAATGACTCATCAACTTGGTCCTTTGTTTCATTAATTTGAGTGTCAAGTACAACCATACAATAAAGAATTGCCAAGACCAGATAAGATTCTCCTCTGGCTGCTGCTTTTCCTGCCCTAACAACTGGTACTATTCATGGCTAAAGCACAAATTGAATAAATAGCTTCAAGGCTGGCAATGTTGGACAGTGTTTCCAATTTTTTGTTTTTCCTAGAAAGCCTAAATCACATGTGTTTCTTTTGGTCTCCTGAATGAATTGCACTGGTTCATTATTGAACCAATCATTTTAACTTTCTTAATACAAAGTATAAAATGATGCCTCATAAATTAAAAATAATTTCTTTTGTATCATCAGTTTAGCAGTAGATTGGTGAAGATTAAAAGAGGATTGTAATGTCATTTTTGGCCTTGAGAAAGCTCTTATTGTGCCCATGGTTCAGTTGGCTTGTTGATCATTTCCATCTTAATGTAATCTTTAATATTACACTGCTATAGGTGAAGTATTAAGTAATACATTAAGACAACTATTTTACTGAGCAATTTCACAAAAAATATGTTTTTGGTTAAATTAGACATTTAACAGATGCCATTTGTAATTCAATGCAGGGAAGAGATTATCTGCAAAACAGGATTTTGACGTGAACTTCCCAACATTAAGTAATAATTATGTTTTTAATTTTAATCCAAGCTCTGAATGTGAAATTATGTTCCTTCAGTGCAGTAGACCAATATAAGGAAAGCACCAAAGGCCTTAGGATTCTTATGAGATAAACTATGAGCAGATTATATCTCTAGTAGCCAGAAATTCTTCATTGAAATTAGGAAGGCCCAGTTAACCAGTTGGATATGACATGCTGAGTGTTTCAAAAACTTTAAATTTATTTAGGTGAACACTAGGAACCTTAAAGATGCGGGAGAAATATAAATTGTAATTTGGGAAGTAAATAATCAATGAGGTAATTTAAATTAAAGATATGATCTAAAGATTGCATGAGAATAACTGGATCTGAAAAAGTAAAAGTAAGGGGGAAGAGAAAATCTGAGAGCTTACAACTGAAAAACAAATAATTTTTTAGGAAAAATAATGTCATGACAAGATTTACCCAGGCTATGAACATAAATGCAAGAGCTATAAATAGGGCTATTGACATTTGGAAGGTTGAATTGTTTTTACCAAAATCACAAAACAGAAAATTTAGTTTGCAAATTTTCAGATAGAGATCTCATTCAGAATCTAATTGGGTTCTCCTTTCTTTTTGCTTCATGACTTTGTAAAAGATAAATAAGCCGTTGAATCATAAAGGGTGCGCTGGAATGGTTAACTTTCTCCTCTCAGAAATTTCACTCTGCTGAGATTATTTGGGGGCGGGGAGGGGTGATACCGAGGTCTTTAGGACCCAGCAGGCATCGGGAGGCGGCAGTTGTGTAGATCACTGAGAGACTACGAGGGTCGGGTTCAGTTTTAATTCTGTCTCTAATCTCTGCAATAGCGGCGCTTCCCGGGTCCCGTGGCTCCTGCGCCCGCTCAGCCGCGGCCAGCCGCCGAGCGAAAATCAGAGCTGCGTCTGCCGGATCACCCACCATGGAAACCCTCCAAGAGAAAGTGGCTCCGGACGCGCTTGCCTGAGGATTCCGGACAAAAGAGGTGCCCAAAATGAAGACCCTGATGGTGAGTCAGTTGTTGCAACTCTGCTGGGCAGAGGCGAGGAACCCCTCGGGCTCCACGTCCCCTGGGGCGCACCCAGGAGCCTCAGGGTTACCTCCCCCTTGGCCGCGAGGTTGCCTGTTACACAGGGGCAACTTTCCACCTGCTCTGCGTCCCCTCAAGGTTCCCCGACTCTGCCTGGCTGGGAATCCCGGATGGGCAGTCAGGTTGCCTAGGCTCCTGGATCTTCAGGGAGTGATCCGAGTGGCCGGCAGGGAGCTGGGGGAGCGGGCCGATTGCTCGGGGGAAAGGCAACAACCTGGCAGATTCTAAAAGCGGCAGGGAGGCGGGGGGTCGTGTGTGGGGACCTTTGCAGACTTTCTTGGTTTCCTTGTCAGATTGCAAACTTGCAAGGATCTCCAAGGTGGAGCCCCAGGGACCCAGGAAAGTGGGCGTGAAAGGGCTAAAGATTGCAGCGGGACAGGTGGGGTGCAGGGCCCCCTCCCCACAGTGCAAGCCCATCTTTGCCCTAGCTGTGGGTGCGCAGCCCGGCGCCGCGCGCCACCTGCCCTCTGCCGAGAGATCTGGGTGCAAAGGCGGCGGCAGCGAGCGGTTACTTGCGGGGACCGTGCCCTGCCGTTCGCGCGGGGACCGTGCATCCTCTGCTCTGACTGCGCGCGGCAGCGCTGCGGCCAGGGCCGCTCGAGCCCGCTGACCTCTGCCGCCGGCCTGGCCGCCGCGCGGGTGTCCCAGCCGGGTGCGCTGCTCCCAGGCAGACGCTCAGCCGCTCTTTTCTCCTCTCTCCCTCCCGCCCGCAGCGCCATGGTCTGGCAGTGTGTTTAGCGCTCACCACCATGTGCACCAGCTTGTTGCTCGTGTACAGCAGCCTCGGCGGCCAGAAGGAGCGGCCCCCGCAGCAGCAGCAGCAGCAACTACAGGCGCCGGCGACCGGTAGCGCGCAGCCTGCGGCGGACAGCAGCCCCCAGGCGCGCCTCGCACCCCCCGCGGGACCGAGACAGCTGGACGGATACCTCGGCGTGGCGGACCACAAGGTGAAGGCTCACCCACCTGCCCGCCAGCCACTCAGCGTGCTGACCCCACACACCTGAGCCTTCCCCCTTTCCCGGGGCTGGGAGGTGCCGTGAGTAGGTGCTGTTACCAGGCTGGAAGGGAGAGTGGACCAGCTGGGGTGGGCTGGGCTACCTCCTTCTTGGTATGAATTCCTATTTGGAGAAGGATGCAAAGTTTTTTCAGGGAATAAAAATGAGGTGAGTGAACTCCAAAGCATATTTCTCCAACAGGAACTGGCCCTCGTATTAGAACCCTCTGAGCCCCAGAATTGCACCTGCCGGTGGGTGTCCGGTGGCTGAAGCCTCAGATTTGTCAGCCAAATCGTGCCTTGGTGGGAGGAAATGCGGGATGGCGCGGGGACCAGCAACAGTGTTCCGTCGACCCTGAATGGAAGGGTGAGAAGCAGCTAGCCCCCAAGCGCTGCTGTCTCCGCAGGTTCCTCTCTGATCTGTCCTCAGGATTGCCGTGGGCTGAATTACCTCAGCCCTGGGGAGCAGTGTCCAGGCAGGCACGGAAAGCTTGAAGCACAACTCAGCTGCTATTGGCTTGAAAGCCTGTTTTCCTCTGCCTTCTGGGAAGCTACTGCATGGCTGGGCTAATAATTAATAAGCTGAATTTTAAAAAAATTGCACCTTCTTCCCCTGGAATAATAAATCTCTGGTTTCAGTGTAGGCAACCTCTGGGAGAATCCTAATCAAGTTTCCTGATTCTGCCGATATTTTAATGCAGTTTAAATGTATCCCTCATTTGAAGCTGCTGATATGTTTTTATCAAAACATGCTTCCACTCTGTATCTACTTTGTAAAGCTAGAGGATTTCTTTACCTCTCTCAACTATTTTACTTTTTATTTTACTAAATTTTATGTTGTGAACCAAAGAAATATTTTGCAGATGCTTTTTCCGTGGGAAAAGATTCCTTTTCTGATGCATGAAAAAGCCAAACTTTATTTTTTAAATAACAAGCGAAATATTGTCCCTCACCTGTGCAATGCACAATGCTAAGCATTTGGTGGATATAAAAGAATGTAAGGCAGGACCCAGCCTTCAGGGATCTTTGAATGCCTAAGGAAGGGGGAACATATCATGAAATGTATATAGACAGATAAACAGATAAAAATGTTAAGTAAATGGTAATTACAAATAGTTAATACTATGGCGTGCAGAGAGGAGAAAGGTCACACTCCCCCAGAATGAGCAAAGAAAGTTTTCAGTTTTGGGTTTTGTTTTGTTTTGTTTTTGAAAAGACAGAACTTCTACTGGGAAGATTTCAGGGAAGCAGGATGGAAGGGACAATAATGATTAGGAAGCAGTTTGGGTAGACTTAAAACGCAAACGTAGAGGGCCGCAGCTTTAAAAATTATAGCGTCAGTTTTCTTTCTTAGTGTTGATTGATTACACACTTTGAATCTGCATATGTGAGCAACTGATAAGGGCTGAAGTTCTAGGAAAGTTTAAACATTGGCTTCTGGCTGTGGATGGATGTGGTATTTTATGTGTAACTGGTGTCTGATGAGTGCATTGAACTGGTGGATTTTCATGCCTCTTGTTTAGTGGAAGTGGCTATCCAACATTTGTGAAGCTTTGATTAAGAGAGGTGTCAAAAGATCAATTTACTGAAATGTCTGATCTGCTTTTGGGAAGATTTTTCTAATACTTTCCTCCTCGTATTCTGCTTCTGGGTAGACACCAGTTAAGAATATTGGTAGTTTAAGGGAAAGCATGATGCCCTAATGCTCATTTTCAAAATAGTATTGGTTCACACAGATATGTTTGATTCTATATTCAATGTGTCAGAGCTTTATATAATTAGAGTGAAGAACAGCCTTTTTATACATTGGAAGAAATGCTGCAATTCTACATGAAAAACTGAAATAATTTGTAGTGGAAAGGTTTTATGAACTGTGAAGTGCTGTGTGAATGGTAAATATTATTTGAAAGTCTTTGGCATTCTTGATAGAGGAAGGTCTTTGTTGATAATTACTGGTATTAATGAAATTCTTTCCCAGAAAACTGATTATCTCCCAGGATATGGCGGTGTATGCCTGTAATCTCAGCTCTTGGAAGGCAGAGGCAGGAGGATCAGCAGTTTGAGGTCAGCCTGGGCTGTATAGTGAGCCTCTGTCTCAAAAAATAAAATAATCATCATCATCATCATCATCTAAAAAGGAAAGAAAAGAAAACCACCATCTCACAAAGTTCCATATCTGAGGTTTCACCATGGTTTAGAACAAATGCAAATCTAAAATCTGTACCTTCTCTTTAGGCAGTATCCCAGCTATCCCACAGAACTATAGGAAAACTTCTGCTCACAATGCATTCACTGACCCTCTTGAGTGCTACTATTTAGCTGGCTGGAAATGGGCAGAGTGCCATTTCTGATGGCCATCTGAAGGTGCATGTGTAAAATGTTTATGTCCTCTCCAGAAGCTTCTGTTTAATTAGATTTTGTTTGAGATCTTCATAAAGTCGTGCACAGGCAGGTGTGGAAATCATCTGTTGGAATATTGCTAGGAATTTCTTCCCCAATTAATGCATGAGAAGGAAATAAATGGAAGCTTTCCTATTCTTATCATATTGCCAGATGACACTCAGATTGCTTTTTTCCCCCACTCTCACATCAGGCCTCAGAAAAATTATAGGATATGCTGAATGTGATGACCATGAAGGCATATGCTGCTGCATATTGAATCAGAATTCCAACAGACTTTTTATTTGCTGTTGATTTACAGTGTCTGGAGAGAGTTATAGATACTATTTAGGAAACTATTCACATCTCCATGGCTGGAGGTCCCAAATACTGATAAATATGTAGTGTTTATTTTGAGTTACACGATGGTATTAACATTATAACTCTAAGATTAAATTCAACAGGTGGTCCTAATCCTCGGCACCTGAATTTCACAAATTACACCCTGTCTGCAATGATAGTCATGTCTCATAGGGCTGCAGACTAAATTACTGTTGAGATTAAATCGCTATGTGCTTTTGTTGAAAGATAGGCTGCAAGTCAAGACAGTGATGAGCAGTATGTGTGGAAAATTAAAATATCACTTCCCATGGTCATAGTCCCTGCTTCCTCTTTAACAAACCATGCAAGCTGCAATTGTAATTCCACTATGACTAAATGAAGGCTATTTAGAGTTTCTTGTGATAATGAAGGAATTTCCTTTTCTGTTAAACAGTCTTTCTCTTTCCCAGTTCCTCACCCAAACCTTTTCCCACAAATGTTCTACCAACTCGTTTCCATGTGTGTCACTGCAGCTACTGTATGTGGATTCTGTGATGACTCCCTTGGGCCCCATTTTTGGAAACCATTGATTTCTAACCAGATTGTCCAGACACAAGTGAAAAAAGAAACTAATTTTCATGGCTCTGGGAAACTTCTACTTGTAGAATGGCAGCATAATGTCTAACAAAACTAACACACACACACACACACACACACACACACACACACACACACACACACTAAACCAAGCAACCCTCAGAAAAAAGATCCAAATGCTACAAGAACAGTGAAAGAGGACAGGAAATGCAATTCAGTTTCCATTCTGGACCTGGTCTGGGTAGATAAAGTCACTTGCCATCTGGTAAACCCTGTGAAATGAAACTGAACAGATTCTTGATTCCAATGGACAGTCCCTTTATTGCAGAAGGTCCACTCTCACCTAGGCTTTTTCTGAGATGGTTTATGAAAGGACAGTGAGCGATCAATGCGGTCTAAGGCTGAGCAGCTATCTCCTCACTTCAGAAGTAGCCCCCAGGGGTGGATTTCCATATACCAGTAACATGCTTGTCCTTGCTTCTTGCCTTCCTTGGGCACTCAATGATCCCAGCAAATCAAAACTGCTTAGTGGTAGTAGTATTATTATGATTAACTGGTAGATGTCCAGTTAGAGTGGTAAGACAGGTCATTGCAAGAATTGAAAAATAATCCAAAGCCAAAATAAAGGAACACATCATACAATTTATTTTAAAATTGTGGAATAAATATTTCTCTTTAGAAGAGTATATAAATTCTTAAATACAAGTTTATACCATTTTTAGGCCCTATTTGATGACATTTGAGTAATCCAGTGAATGATAAGTCATTTGTATTTCAAGAAAATTCAAAGTGAGCTGATTTCCAGTGCTCTGCCAATGATGATGAAATCCTATTACCATAAAGCATCAATCAAAAGGAATCTTGAATGAACTGTTTTTTGTGGACAAAGAATTGCAGTAAAGCCAGGCATGCCGATTTGTGCATGTAATCCCAGTACTCAAGAGGCTAAGGCAGAAGGATTGCAAGTTAGAGGCCAACGTGGGCTACATGGTGAAATCCCATCTCAAAAAGAAGTGCTTGTATAACATTATTAAAATAATTAACCTTTCTTACTTCTATGACAACTAGAAACATTTTTCCAGCTTTGCTCAAGAGTAATCCCAATATTCTTCCATGCTCCTATTCGGTTGATTTGTTTGACCTGGCTCCCTCTCAAGTTCCAGGCATGCTGGCTTTCTTGCTGATTCTTTCTTGCCTCGGGGCCTTTGTACTTGCTGTCCCCTTCTCCTGGCAAGCTCTTTCCTGGAGTTTTTTGCATGTTTATTTCTTTCTGGTCATTCAGTCCTCGGATCAATGTCATCTTACCAATAACATTCTTTACCCCCCCACACACACACCACAGTCATTCTCTATCATAGTAGCCTGTTTCATTTTCCTTATAAGACATAACAATATCTAAAATAATCTTTAAATGATTTGTCTGTTGTCTGCATCCCCAACTAGAATCTAAGAGTTATGATAGCAAAGTCTTTGTACTTCTTCTTGACCAGTTTAATTTAAGGACCTGGAATAGTACCTGGGACTAATGGGTGCAAAATAAACATTTATTGAAAGAAAGAAGAACTGGGTGTGGTGGTGCACATCTGTAATCCCAGCATTTGGGTGGCAGAAGCAAGAGGATTGCAAATTTGAGGCCAACCAGGGGTACATAGCAAATTTGAGGACAGTCTGGGCTTTAGTGAGACCCTCTCTCAGAAAACCAAATAACAGAGAAAAGTACAGAGCTACTTCCCCTTATGTCAGGTTCTTTGTCTACAAGAAGCGCCAGTGGGAGGTCCACTCCAGTATGTCTCATTTTTCCTAAATTTGTTTCTGGAAAAAAAAAAAGAATAATAATAATGATAATAATAGAGAAGAAGAGGGGAGAATAATTTAAAACATAAGAATCTTTGTGAATGAGATTTAGGAATCTGTTTAACAAGCTCCCTCATGATGCCTTGACACATTAAAGTTTGAGAATCACAGTTTGAGATTTTTTAGCTTTCACAATTAGATCTATAGCTAATTTGTACTGAAGTCTTTGAACTAACCAGAGCCCTTTGTAAAGACTCATGGAAGGCCTAATGGTTTCAAAATTGGGCATTCTGGAGAAAGAACACAGTCCTTACTCTCAAAGAAACTTTGATCTAATTGGAGAGAGAAGACAAAGAAGAAAAGAAAAGAAAAGAAAGTTAAACAATAAAGCAAGTGCTGAATGATAATATGCAATCAGGAAATGATAAATCAAGGCGCTGACACTAAAAAGGAGGCAATTTCTGTGATCTTTCTCCAACTATAAAACAAGTTAAATGCTCTTACCTTAGAAGTTTGTATAGCTTTCAAACTACCATCTATTATTTATTAACCCCTTGTATGGGTTTGTGCGTGTATGACATCTAATGAATAATTAGTAAACAACTTGGATCTTCAAAGTAGCTTCTTCAAAGTAGCTTGATTTTACCTTCAAATACTGAGTTTCTGTGTGATTTTCCTTCCCTGCCACATAGGGTCTCCTAGACTCTTGCAGGGGACTAACCTACAATTATGTCTGTAACATATGGTAACCCTCATATCCAAACTAAATCTTATAATTTATGCTGTGATGAATGTGAATCTAATTGTGTTCGTCACTAGACCAAATATGTGCACCTGCTATAGTGGTGAATTTCTATAATATCTGTGGTCATGTGTCAGTACAATATAATTCCAGTCCTGCAAATACTGGGGTAATATTTAGATAAAGAGAGATAAAAGATGAGAAAGGGGTCTGGAAAGTTAAAAAACATCATCACTCAGCAAGTATACATATATAATTTTTGAGTGACTGTGTAGGATCTTAAGTATAGAAAAAAAATGTATGATTATCTCTTAATATTATTACCTATGCCCTTGAACTTGATCCAAAAGAAGAATTCTCTTGGAAGTCAGTTCATTTATGATTAAATTATTACTAAAACTTGGATGTAGGGACATTTATGAGAAGTATTCAGATTCTTTTCCACAAGCTCTTTTATTCTTAAATGCTGACTCTGGGTCTCAGACACATAAATATTTTTAATAACATGTTCTATTCAAGATGGTTTCCCAAATGAAAACCATAGGATCCACATTGTCAACTTAGACAGCCCATCTGCAGGGAAGCCTTCCCTGACATGTAGCCCAGGTTAGATCTAAGTAGTATGTTTTGTCTTCATAGCTAGAATCCCATGATAATACTTATTCTGGTTTATTGTTATTTCTTGTCTGCCTTCCCTGCTAGACAGTCAGCTTTTGGAGGCTGGAGATTTTTTTTCTCCTTTTTGTCATTGTATTCCATGGCTTTAGCATTATCTATGAGTCTTGAATAAATATTTGTCAAATGAATGAGTATTATCTATGTAAGGCTTTTATATATCTTCTAAAATAAGCCTGCCTCAAGAATTTCTAACCATTTGGATTTACTGAAAAGGAATAGCTGTATATCATAAATACAAATTTCTCCTGCCATAATTTGTATTTCTATAACTAATTCATTTCTACCTTCTTGCACTAATTAGATCTCTTAAAACATACTCAGAATGTTTGAGCTACATGAAAAACTTAAAAATCATCAAAAGGAATTCACGAATAATCATATGATTTGCCTAAGGTCTCTAGTTAGTGGCAGAGCATGAGTCTGACATGAACATCATTACCGTAAGGGAAATTCAGTGCCAATATCTTCTAAGCAGTGACTCAACATTATTTGGATAGAATTTATTAAAATGGAGAACCTAGGTCTACCCAGTTATTGGAAAGAAATAAATATTTAAATATCTTATTATTCTGAAATGAATATGAGAATGTGCCTCAGGATACTTAACAAAGAGTCTTCCACCAACAACTGACTTTGCAATGGCTTCTCTAATGGTGGCATAAAATGCGTGTTACTAATATAATTGGAATAGTTTGCAAATCAGAGTAGATTTTGCCTTTAAAAAGTCCACCAAGCCAAAAGGAATGCCATGTTTAATTATTTTCAGAAAATGCCATGACCAGACCGCTCATTTAGCTGAATTACCTTCTCCTCAGTGGGGAAGAAAGCATCATCAGGAGACTCAGTTAACCAAGTGTTTGAAGAATGGCCACTCTGCAAATATCATCGACTCCCCCTAATTTCTGCGATGGAATACTTACTCAGAATTACTTTAGGCAAATAAGAAACCATTTTACCTGTGGGAGTGAAAATTACCCTTCAGAGCGGTAGCTCAGGCTGGGGTTTAACTCAGTTGGAAGAGTGCCGCTGTAAACTCTTTGAGGCCGGGAGTTCCATCTCCTGCACTACAAAAGAAACAAAAACAACAACAACAAAACAGGAGAAGGACCTGGCAGACCACTCTTGGAACAATCCCCCAAACAATTAGCCATTGAAAACCCCATGAATAGCAGAAAGGTACTGACATGATGTCAGGCATGTCACAGTGTCAGGGAGTGTTTCGTCCTGTTGTACATAGGGTGGCTCTGAGTCAGACCCAACAGCATCTAGCAGTAACAAGTTGCTTTATCTCAGTATGAAAAGGGAACTTTAAAAAATTATATTCTCTCTTCATGGCTAAGGAGTTATCAGTAGAGTTTCTGAGAACCTCACAGTCTGAGTATACTCTGGTAGTCTGAAGTACAAAGTTAAACAATTATTTTTTATACAGAGCCATATTCAGGGGATTAATTGCACATATGGGACATCTCCACTGGCAGAACTGCAAGCATTATTGCATGTCTACTTACAGATCTGATTATGTTACTTGCATGCTTCCAGTGACTTCCTATTGCCTAGAGGATCAAGTTCAGGCACCTTAGAAAGTCTCATCAATGTCTGCCTGGCCTACTTCAAACTCACCGCCCACCTCTCCCCCCAGTTCAGGCTCTACACACCCTGGGAACACAGCTTGCTGTTGCATACTTACCTGCTTTTCCTTCCACAAGAAATACTCTTTCTCTTTTATTTTCCAGATAGGGAACTAATCATTCACTAAGATCCAGCTCAAGCATCTCCTTTCTAAAGTTTTCCCAGATATAGCCTCCATGAAGAGTAGATCATATATTCTCTTAGACAACCCAGGCACCAGCTCATTTATATATATAGGCTGAGTACCTACTTTGTGTTAGACATGATGGAAAAAAGGGAAATGAGATGAAAGACCTAGCCCTGCCCAATAGAAGAAATAAGTTGTCATGTCTTAGCCACAACAATACATTCTGAGAAATACATTGTTAGGTGATTTTGTGATTATGCAAACATCCCAGAGTATACTTACACAAACCAAGATGTCCATGACATCACCTACTGGTATGATCTCATGGGACTATCGTTATATATGGTCTATTGATGACCAAACTATTGTTATACTGTACATGACTGTATTATAATTATTAAACCTCAGTAGTGGTAAAATACTCTTTGTATCCTGGGCACCCTCTAACCACATAATATTGCAATTATTTGTCCTCATGCTTGTCTCCCTGACTAGACTCCTTGAAGCCAAGAGCATAATTTATCCATCTTGTTTCCCACACATTTCAAAGCTCAGTAGGTCTTTTGAATGTTGTGTAGGCAGAATCTTGTTCATTATGAAGAGATTTGAATAAATCTTACGAATAGACTCATTAATCGTAGGAATGGAAAGAAATAATAAATGGGAGGCAGAAGGACTGTGCATATGTGGCATATATAGCTTTAATTTCTGCTTTCTTTTTAAATACAGAGCAGCATTTGGTGACCCTTTGAGAATGGTAGATGAGATGCTGAGATGCACTAATGCTCATATTTGAGAATAGTATGGCATCATGGGAAGCAAGAGAATGTGCTTGAGCTTTTTACTTGGCATGAACTCTGGCAAGTCATATAACTTCTGATCCTGAGCTAGTTGAAGAGGAGGTTAAACAATATTCATTCATTCATTCATTCATCTGTTAAGTAATATTGTGTGCCTACAATATATCCAGCATTGTGATCAGGCCCCAGCAGGCCCCAGATGATGAATAAATCCCTGACTCCATGAAACTACATCTGTTGGGAGAGGTAGAGAAACAGACATAAAATTGTACTGCAGATTTGTTGTTGTTGTTGTTGTTAGGTGCCGTTAAGTCGGTGTCCAACTCATAATGACCCTACATATAACAGGCGAAACAGTATTGCTAGTGCTTCTCTACTATTCTTAGGGTTTTCAATAGCTGATTGTCTTTTGGGAGTGGGTTACCAGGTCCTTCTCCCAAGCCTACAGCTCCTGCTGTTCCTGGGTGGTCTCCATCCAAGTACTAACCAGGCCCAACTCTACTTAGCTTCTAAGATGTGACAGGATCCGATGCCACAGTCGTACGGCTGCAGGTACTGCAGATTTAGATAGAAATATTTACATGCTAGCAATTATATTTTATCCTGAGAGGTTTGTGGAAGTCTTTAAAGTGTAAACTGGAAGAATAAGTCCATGAGACATGTGCTTCAGTGGATCACCTGGCTTTGGACTGGCATGGGTTGGTGTAGTCTTAGGTTATAGGAAGAGGGAGCAGTTAGCAGACTGTTGCTGTGGTCTGAGTGAGTGATGCCGGTGGCTTGAGGATGAAGAGCCATAATGTTTCTACCTGCCCTAAGATCGTGATATTTCCCACCCCCAACTCTGTGCGCCTGCAGCAGTAGCACTGTGGCATCCAATCCCATCAGATCTCGGAAGCTAAGCAGGGTCAGGCCTGGTTAGTACTTGGGTGGGAGACCACCTGGGAACACCAGATACTGTAGGCTTGGGAGAAGGAGCTGGCAACCCACTCCCAAAAATCAATCCGCCATTAAAAACCCTATGAATAGGAGAGAAGCCCTGACAAAGTGTTTTGCCTGTTGTACGTAGGGTCCCTATGAGTCGGATACCAGCTTGATGGCACCTAACAACAAGAAGTCTGTGCAGGCAGGTGGAATGCAACTCCACCAACAGAAGTTTTGTGGTTCAAAACCGACTTTTAGTAGTTGGTGAAAAGAGTCTAAGGATGATCCCAGATGGCACTTTAACTTTGTCTAATTTCAAACCTTGCTGTGCATCTTGATACCACATACTGACTTGAGCAAAACAGGAAGCAGTGCTGTTACGGTTAAAACTGAGGCAAGCTGTTCCTTGGAGACTCCATAATGCATGCTGGTGACAACAGGAATTAAAACCTTCACCTGCAGCAGAGCCAGTGGGATGTGGAATAAATGCACTGGCAGGGACTTTATTATGTAACAATTCTATAGTGGGTTGGGCAGACTTTATTCTTGTCAAGGGAGACTTTATTGCATAATAAATCTTACCAGGTATAGCTCTATTGGAAGTGTGGAGTGGAGAGTGGTTTCCACTCTTCATTTCCTGTATAGCTATAGAGAGAACAATTATCGTTCATTTAAATCACCTAAGTTTGTTAACAACTTCCAAGGAAAGTAAAGTTTCAATTTCAGTTGCATCAAAAGGAAATTGGTCACAAAGTAATATACAATTTGTCAAAAAGGAGTCTGGTTCCTAATTCACTCAAAATCATTTGATTGGAAACAGAACTGTGTAGTGTACAGCTAAATGAACTTTGGGTTTATGGGACCCATATTTGGAGTTACTTGGCAATGTTGCACCTGCCAGGCTGCTGTCAGGGATATAATCAAGTTGTTTCACATTACCTGAAGTAGTATTTGCTTCCATTCTGCACTGAAAGTCATCATGCCAATTCTTTTCATTTTTTAAATTCCACTTGTACACGTTTTGAACAATGAATGTGCAGAAAGTGATAGCATTTTGCTGATATCCAGAACACAGAAACAAAAAAAGGGATTGTAGGAACTTGTGTGTAGTCCCCACTTCCAATGTCCAGTGACACCAAGTGAAGCTTTTCTTGTGCCATAGCCTTCAGTAATCCCCTGGAGAATCATGCGTATTGCTCCCAACACTGGTGTGGTTTGGGGCTCAGCTTGAAATGTGATGGATTTTCAATTCAAAAGTACAGAAATAAATGTTAGAGAAAGATAACACAAACAGAGCATCCCAACTGAATGAGCCTGCAGTAGTGAAGGGTGGTGTTAGTCTAATTCGTGCTGCTATAACAGAATTCCACAGACTGAGTAATTGACAAGGAACATAAATTTCTCACAGTTCTGCAGGGTAGAAGGCCAAGATCAAGCCACTGGTGTTGGGTGTCCCGTGAGGGCTGCACCCTGAAAGGGGTTGGATGGGGAGCTGTGTACTCACATTGTTGGAGGTAGAAGAACAAGAAAGAACAAACTCCCTGGTCAAACTCCTTAGTAAGGGCATCTAATGCCATTCATAAGTGGGGAGCCCTTATGTAATAATCCCCTGTTAAAGACCTCACCTCTTAAAACAATTACTTTGGCAACACCTCAATTTTGGAGTGGACACATTTAAACATCACAGTAAAGATAATATAGTTAGACCTGGGACCAAGAGTAAGGACCAGAGTGAGAAAAAACACCAGTGACTTCTTTCCTTTCCTGTTATCAGAGGACTCTGTAGTCATGAGGACATAAAATATTGATTGAGTTCCAGAAAGGAATAAGTGTAAGGCTAGCATGTCATGGGCTCTATGTTATGTATGAAGGAGTTACAGTTATTTGACTTCATTACATTTAAAAATGATTTGATGTCCTGTTTAACAACAGAATCAGTCAAAAAAAAAATTCCTGTGACTGGGACCCATGAGATCTGGGGAAGGGTAGCAACCAGGCTTTGTTCTTCAGTGAGCACTGTAGTGAGCATGGTCTACATGAGCACTCAGGTCTTCTAGGAGTTGTAAATCTCAGTATTGTTTGGTCTGCAAATAAAAGACCATTCTTAATGAGCCCACAGAGTGTCCAAACCTTTGGAAGTTTCGAAGGATGGAATGGGGACAGATGTGCCTTTATCTATATTCTGGGGTTCTGTGCCAGCATGTGAACACCAAGACTCAACAGCATTTCATGTAATGTATGCCTGTAGACCATAGGGTATAGGAAGCTTTCTTTGGGGAAAAGTTATCTCTACTCATCCCCTGTATAGCAACTCAAAAAAGAAATAAGGAAAAGCAAGGCATGGTGGTGCATGACTGTAATCCCAATCCTTGGGAGGCTGAAGCAGAAGGATTGTGAGTTTGAGGCCGACCTGGGATATATAGTGAGACCTTGTCCCCAAAACAAAAATAGACAAACAATAAATAAATAAGAAAGAGGGCCAGGTACTAACTTTGAAAAATAAATGTTACTCTCTTGCAAATTGCAACTGCGTTTGTACTCACTGTCTTCTGAAAATGCCAAAAGGTAAAAAGAGGAAAACAGCAATTATTCATAAATCTACCACTAAAACATAATTACTCTTGATGTGTTAATGTATCTCCCTACAGATGTTTTCATACATACCAGAATGTGTATACATGACATTTAAATGAACTTCAGCTTTTTTATTTATCTGTGCTGAATATACAGGGTCTGTATGTGTGCTGATTCACCAATGTGAAGGATCAGTTGGATAAAGGAGGGTGGTGGTGTTGTTGTTAGGTGCTGGGTCTGACTCATAATGACCCTCATAGGGTTTTCAGTGGCTGATTGCATAATGACCCTCATAGGGTTTTCAGTGGCTGATTGTTTCAGAATTGCTTCAGGAGTGGATTGCTATGTCCTTCTCCCATAAAGGAGAGTGTAAGCTTTAATAATTGACTCCTAATTAAGACTTACCCTATTTAATAGCTTAAAACCAAAATAAATTCCAATTAGGGTTGGAATAATTAGGAGATGCGTCTTGACATTTGTGCCTAAGACTACTCCCTAATCCTGAAGGTCTGCATCCCTCTACTGGCTGAGACACTGCTTTCTTACTTTGTGGTTTCTAGCCCTAGTGCACTTTTCAGTTCAGCAATGCACCCTTTCTCAATTATGCCTGCCCTCTTTTCCAGCTTCAGAATGTGCTCCAGCAATTTTTAAGTTTTATAAAGCATTGCTAATAGTCCTGTAAGTCTTTTTGTCATTTTTCTCTAACTTTTCTCCAACCAGTAGGTAGCTGATTTGGGGGTATGGCCCACGGTAACTTTATGGCTCACTTTTGGGCACTGTTAGAGATGATAGCCAATGTCAAGGTCAGTAGTGGGAAGCCCTCTCCACATATATAGCCTCACGTTTGCCTTTATTTTTAGGCTTCTGCTCTGTAATTTAATTTTCTTTCCAAAAATAGGGTAGATCTAATTCCCTGTCCATATGTAGGACAGGTTTACTTTGACATTACTATCTTTCCTAGAAAGAAATTTTATAGCACAGTTAATTATAATTACTACTTTCTTCTTAATTTGTGACTTTTTCTTCTTTTTCATCTACTTTTATGACACATTTTATTTCTTCTTATTATTTTAAACCAACCTGTTGAATTCTATGATTTTCTTGATTTTTATTTTTGTACTTGAGAATGTCCCTGACCTACTTTTTCTTTCAAATTTGTGCTGTTATATTTTAATTTTGGCATAATCTTAGAGCTTGTTCTTCTTTCAATCTATGGATAGAGTAAATTCTGTCATTGGAGACACTGGGGCTTGCCTGTCCCATGATGGCCAACTGCCAGGGGATGTATTTTGTATTTCTTGGTTGGGACAGGTCTAAACACACCAGAGAGTTTGCAAACAAGCTTTTAATTAAATCAGTCCTTTGTCTACTTTCTATCTCAAGGAATTTTTAATCTAGATATTTTATATAAAGGAAGCCCTCTAATATTTGTCACATAGTAAGGCTATGTCCTCACGTGGCCAGAGGTAGAAGGGCAAAAGAGAGCAAACTCCCTCCATCAAGCCCCTTTGTAAGGGCATCGAATCCCACTCATGTCCAGTTCATTTCAGCTAGTATGTCTTCAAGTTTCACCCTTGTTGTACTGTATATCACAACTGTGTAAATAACATCCATGGTATGAATATACCACATTTTGTTTTTCTAGTCAAATGTGATGGGAGAAAGACCTGGCAATCCACTCCCAAGGCAATCCCGAAACAGTCAGCCATTGAAAACCCTATGAGGGTGGCTATGAGTTGGATACCGACTTGGCACTCAACAACAACAACAACAAGTCAAATGTGATAGATCCTTGGGGGTTGTGGCCACCTTTTCACAATTGAGAAGAATGCTGCAATGAACCTAGGTGTTCCCATTCCCTTTTTGCAGTACCTCCTTCCTTTTCCTCTTTTTTCCTTTCTCAACCTTATGACAGCACTCAAGTCTCTGATGCTCATACTTTCAGAGTTACTAGAGTTCCAGCTGTACACACACACACACACACACACACACACACACACACACACTCACATACTCACAAAGTAAAATCAGGAAATGAAAAAATAAAGAAAAGAGAAGCCAACTATTACATCAATTGTTTTTCTTCATGTAAAAATTATGTAAAAAGCTTGCCAGGCATGGTTGAGCATGGCTGTAATCTCAGCATTCAGGAGGCAGAGGCAGGAAGACTGATGGAAGTTCAAAGCCAAACTAGTCTGTATGGTGAGTTCTAGGCCAGCCTGGGCTATCAGTGAGGCTCTATGCCAAAAAAACAAAAATAAAAAATAAATTAAAAATTAAAATGAATTTTAAAATAATGTAAAAAATTTGAAAAATATCAAAAAAGTAGGAGACATGTTCCCATAATATTGCCACTTTGGTATAAATAATAATATAATATTGGTTTATTTTTGCCACTTTTTTACATTGAATTCATTTTAAAATCTTAATGTCAGCATATGATCATGGTGGTGGTGTTATTGTTTTTGAGACAGAGCCTTGCTACCTAACCCAAGCTGGTCTTGAACTCACAATTCTCTTGCCTCAGCATCTTGAGTGCTGGGGTTACAAGTAAGTACTATCATGCCTAGCATATCTTATGTTTTTGAAAAGTTAATATGATTTTGTATCTTTGGTTTTTGTTTTGCTGACATATAAGTAGCCATTGAGGTGTCCTTTGGCTAGTGATTGCCTTTTGTGTCTTTTTCTACCCTATAGTTTTAGTCTTTCTATGTACCTCCAATTCATGTATGTGCAGACCTGTCCCTAATATTTATAGGGCCTATGCAAAAGTACAAGTGGAACCCCACATACATTTTAATTGCTTTATTAACTAGTTATATCTTTATATTTAGGAAAGATTTTCAAATTTTAAAGGTTTTGTCTAACCTGTTCTGGTTATGGATTTGATCAGAATAATTTTCCTGCTCATTTATATTTTTTATTAGTTATTAAGCCCTCATTAAATGTAAAATTATAATATACTGCATGAGAAGTTTTGTGAGTATTGGTTGACAGAAGACTACGTGCTTTTATTATTTCTATTTTTTGAAGATATAAGCAACTGCCTATTTGTCTATTTTTTTCCATTTTTTTCCTGAGATTCATTTTCATGGATTCTTTTTTACCACAGCTTCAAATTCTGCTCATTCTATTCCTCCTGCCACCACATACACCTATATTCTCTGAAGCAGTGACCAGTTTCTTAGCAGTAGTGCAACCCACAAGTCATGGCATGTGAACACAATGGCATTTAGTTTCAAGAATATATGGCCTGGAATACAGAGAAGCACTTTTTCTGGAGTTTGAACTGTATTGGACACAACATTTAGTGTTTGGACTTACAGATGGTACCAAGACAGAATAACAGAAGGGCTCGTGTTGTCTTCAATAAAACTTTCATATTTGTTGGGCTTGGTGGTACATGCCTATAATCTTAGTGACCCAGGAGGCAAAGGCCAGAGGATCACGAGTTTGAGGCCAGAGGCAGCTTGCATAACTTACCAAGATTCTCTCTCAAGAGAAAAAATAAAAAAGGGCTTGAGGGTGCAGCTCAGAGTGGAGTGCTTGCAAAGTATGCACAAGGCCCTAGATTCAACCCTTCAATGCCAAAACAAAACAAAACAAAAAAACAAAACCCAAACTTTTGTGTTTGTGATATGCTGTACCACTTAAAGCAGTATTTCTCAAACATTAATGTGCCTATTAATCACCTGAAGAACTTGTTAAAATGCAGATTATGAATCTCTAGGTCTGAGATGCGGCCTGAGTGGGAACATTTCTAACAGGTGCCCAAATGGTGTGCTGCTATTGGTCCAAGCTCCATATTTTGAGTAGTAAGACTCCAAAGCATAGAACCCCAGAACTGGAGCCCCTCCTGTTGAACACTGAGTAATATGTATGTCCTAAATTATGGATAATATTTCAATTTAAATTTATAATCATTATCTTTTTTTTTTTTTTGTGGTACTGGGGGTTGAACCCAGGACCTCGTACCTGCATGCTCTGCAAGTGCTCAACCACTGAGCTGCACCCCCAGCCCATTTTTTTTTTTTTTTTTTACTTTTTTGAGACAGGGTCTCGCTAAATTACACAGACTGCCTCTGGTCTTGAACTTGCAATCTTCTTGCCTCTGCCTCATGAGCCGCTGGGATTACAGGCGTGCGCCACCACGCCCAGCAATCATTATGTTTTAAGAGTTGTGTTTAGCTCATTCATATTTACTGTTTTACTATATATTACTGATAAGTTGGGATTTTTTTCTATCATTGAAACATTGTTTTTGTATTTTGTACTTTCTTTGCTTGTTTTTTTTTTTCTGTCTTCTTTTCCTCCTTCCTGTTTCCTCCCCACCGTTCCATTTTTTTAATGTAAACTATTTTTCAAATTATGGGAGAAGGACCTGGCAATCCACTCCCAAGGCAATCCTGAAACAGTCAGCCATTGAAAACCCTATGAGGGTCGCTATGAGTCAGATACCGACTCGATGGCACCTAACAACAACAACAACAAATTTTTCAAATTAAACTCTTCATTTCTATTCTTTTAATATAATTCTTGAAATTTGAACACTCATACTTCCCAGTTTTAATTAATATATTTTTAATTTATGTCTTTAAATTCAAAAATATAAATTGCATATATTTACTATGAACAAATTTTTATATGTGCTTACATTGTAGAATGACTAAAACTAATTAGCATATGTATTACATCACATATTTACCATTTTTATGGTAAGAACACATAAAATCTACTCTGATGGAAATTTTCAAGTATACAATATGTCATTACTAACTATGCTCACCATGTACAATGTTGTTGTTGTTGTTGGGTGCTGTCGAGTCAAGTCTGACCCATAGCGTCCCTATGTACAACATAGGGTTTTCAATGGCTGATTGTTTCAGGATTATTTTCGGGAGTGAATTGCCATGTTCTTCTGTTTTTGTGGTGCTGTCAATTGAACCTGGGTCCTCAGAGCATGCAGGGAGGGCACTCTACCAACTGAGCTAAACCCCAGCCCCATCGGAGCTTAGATTATCTAAAATTATATTTATTTTGTTGACAGCAATTATTTTCTCTCTCAATGTTTTGAAAACCTTATTTCTGTGTTTTCATGCTGTAATTATTGAATTGTTTGCTATTGGGCTAATTAACATACCATTTTAGATATACTGAGCCATTTTCTCTTTAAGAAAAATCTCTTCATGATGCTTTATTTGTCTCAATATACTGTGTATCGGACACTTTGTTCTGGTATTTCTTTCAGTTTTCTATTTCTTTATTCAGTTGTATCTAATCCACTATTTAACTCATCTATCAAACATTTTCCCCAAATATTTTATTTTAATAATTCTAGTTCCAAAACTTTTCAGTGTCTTCTTCCTTATATACATTTTATTTTGTATGTGACAGTGTCATTGTCTTAAATCTTTGTAGGATTAAGTACATTTTTTTTTATTTTTGTGCCGATTTTATTCAAAGGAACTTACTATGTTTTGTTTGTGTTAAGTGGGTTGAATATTTATCATGACTCCATGTTCAGCTGAACTGTCTGAAACTGGTTCCTCCAAAGGAAGATACATTTGTTTCTAACAAACTCCTAGAAACTTTACCAACCCAGACTTTCTATACACATAACAACAGTGTGAATGTAAGCCACAAATACACATGATTGTTTGAATTCTCAATTTTTATACAGAGAGGAAGATAATTGTCTCTGTCTTCACTCAGAGACAGGGACAGACCAGAAAGGTTTTCTTTCTTTCTTTTCTTTTCTTTTTTTTCTGTGGTACTGGGGGTTGAACCCAGGGCCTTGTGCTTGCATGCTTTGCAAGTGCTGTGCCACCAAGCTGCACTCTCAGCCTAATTTTTTAACTTTGTGAGACAGGGTTAGGCTAAATTACGCAGACTGCCTCTGGTCTCCAATTTGTGATACTCCTACCTTTGCCTCCTGAGTCGCTGGGATTACAGGCATGTGACACTGTGCCCAGTTTGAAAGGTTTTCTTTCACTATGCCTATGCTGGCTAGATTTTCCTTGTCTAGTTCAGTCTTTCTATAGATTTATGGCCTTCCAGGTCTCCATTTTCTGCCCAGCCTCAAGACTGTGCCTCTTGCCCTGCACTGGCTGTTGAAACATGAGGCTCTAGATTAAATGATCAGCAGTTTGGGATCCCACCCACCACGTGTCTGTCAGCTGTTTGTGCGGTATTGTCTTCTGTATTGCTGTGATGCTGAAAGCTATGCCTCCAGTATTTCAGGTACCAGCAGGGCCACCCATGGTGGACAGGTTTCAGCTGAGCTTCCAGACTAAGAAAGACTAGGAAGAAGGACCCTGCAGCTCACTCCAGAAACAATTAGCCCTTGAAAACCCTAGGAATAGCAGAAAAGCACTGTCAAATATAGTGCCAGAAAATGAGCCAACTAGGCTGGAAGGCATTCAGGAAATGACTGGGGAAGATTTATCTCCTCAAGTAGAGTCGATCTTAATGATGGGAATGGAGTAAAGCCCCCGGGACCTTCTTTTGCTGATGTGGCACAACTCAAAAATGAGAAGAGGCACAGTGGCCACAACAGTGGGCTGAAACATAAAAAGATCATGTGAATGGCACAGGGCTGGATAGTGTTTATTCTGTTGTACATAGGATCACTATGAGTCAGACCCAACATGATCTCTCCTAACAAAACAAACATATCTATATATCCATATCTATCTATCTATCTATCTATCTATCTATCTATCTATCTAGAGAGAGAGAGAGAGAAGACAGGTTTTTGTTGCTGTTGTTTTATTTTGTTTTTTGTAAAACTAGGGATTGATCCCAGGGCCTTGAGCATGCTAAGCAAGTACTTAGCCACTGAGCTGCACCTGCAGCCCCTTTTTTATTTTTTATTTTGAGCCAGGATCTCACTGAGTTGTCTCCGTCCTCAAACTTGTGATTCTCCTTGCCTTGGCCTTCCAAGGAGCTGGGATTACAGGCATGTGCCACAACACCCAGTTTGATGATAGTAATTTGTCTACTGCTTTCTTTCCTTGCTTGTACTTTTGGTGTGATATTTAAGAAATACTCAACTAATCCAAGATCATAAAGAATTATGCCTAGCCAGGTGCTGTGGCACTCGCCTATAATCTTAGCAACCAGGGAGGCAGAAGCAAGAAGATAGCACATTCGAGGCCAGAGGCAGCCTGCATAACTTAGTGAGACCCTGACTCAAAATTTAAAAAATAAAATAAAAAATGGATGAGGGTTGTAGCCACGTAGTACAGCACCTGCAAAGTATGTCCAAGGCCCTCCATCCAGCCCCAAAGTACTGCCAAAAAAACAAACAAGAATCACTTATAGATTTTCTTCTCAGAGTTTTACAGTTTTAGCTCTTATATTAGGTCCATGAGTCAGTTTGAAGTCATAATGCATATAATGTGACATGGAGGTTCACCTTCATCTCTTGCATATGGATATCCAATTGTCCAGCATCATTTGTTGAAAAGACTGTTCTCTCCTCTACTCAGTTGTCTTGACACTCTTGTCAAAAGTAAATTGGGTAACACACACACACACACACACACACACACACACACACACACACACACACAGAGTTATACATCTTGTCACTAGCCATACTAGACATCATATGTTCTTACAGGCTTAAGCCTGGCATGGATGGTGATTATCACTGGCCATGGCAAAGAACAGTAAGCTGTTATTTCCAAAGATCCTATGAAGATGTCTGTGCACCTGAGAAGTTGTTTTGGTTTGTTTGATTTAGTTTGGTTCGTTTATACATGCTAAGCATAGGTCTACCTTGTACACTATTGAGAAAATAGTTTAAATGTTGTAAAATTTCTCAGGCCTCTCTGAGCTCACATTTGCAGGAAGCTTGATTTTACAACCTGTACATGACAGTTTCAAATAAAAGTGCTCCCATGAGAGTGTTACTATGGACAGAGTAAAAGACTATCACTTTTGTTGCTGTAATTGTTATTTAGGGCTTCTTCTTCTTTTTTTTTTTACATTGTTCTTTCAAAAGATCACATTTCCAATAAGCAGCAACACCTTGAGGTAGGTCTTAAACAGTACCATATTTCAGACTTTTTTCCCCCTTAGTCACAGTGATTTTCAGTTTACCCAGGAAGGCATTCACCATTACTTGTAAACAATGAAAATAAATGTGATTTCAGATATTCACCTTTGTGAATAGTCTATACATTTATGAATAGATGTTGTTAGGCAGTGTGAGTCTGGTCCAACTCAGAGCGACCTATTTACAACAGATGAAACATTACCTGACACTATGCCATATCTGGCACTATTGTCAGTGCTTCTCTGTTATTCATAGGGTTTTTGATGGCTGATTATTTTGGGGAGTGGGCTGCCAGGTCCTTCTCCCAAGCCTACAGCACTTGGTATTCCCAGGCAGTCTCCCACCCAAGGACTAACCAGGCTTGCTTAGCTTCTGAGATCAGATGGAATTGAATGCCAGGGCGCTATGGCTATAGTCTTTCAATTCTAGGAAAATCAAAATGTGGTTTTAAATATTCCA
This sequence comes from Pedetes capensis, assembly GCA_007922755.1. NCBI lineage: Eukaryota > Metazoa > Chordata > Mammalia > Rodentia > Pedetidae > Pedetes > Pedetes capensis. The sequence continues at coordinate 115,902 of VMDO01003639.1, forward strand.
CCCAAATTAATCTCCCTCCTAAATAAAATATTACATATCTGAGGTAGGAGCACAGAAGCCCATTGGGCAACACCACACATTGCCTGTTTCTTAAAGGAGTGTCATACAGCCTGCCTGTATCCGGAAGGGGGGTTGCTTTGTTTTGGTTGGTTAGTTGGTTGGTTGGTTTTTGCAGTAATGGAGGATTGAATCCTGGGCCTCCTACACGTTTTGCAAGTGTTCTGCCATTGATCTACCACTGAGCTGTACCCTCAGTCGTGTGTGTGTGTGTGTGTGTGTGTGAAAAAGAGAGAGAGAGAGTGAGAGAGAGATTCCCCTGGCTTTGAACTGTCCGTCCTCCTGCCTCAGCTTCTCAAGTAGCTGGAATTACAGGCTTGAAGGCCCAGCTCTCTGGAGATCGTAAAGCAACAAAGGAACCAAAATGAAACGTGCATGGTAAGATCTGCATACATAATTGAATCTTCCTTTTTAAGTTTTTGCACCTCATTCTGTGCACTTGTGCAAAAGAAAGCAAAGAGGATTGTGTGTACAATTTAGTAGTAAGGGCCTCTAACTGCTTAATAGGCAGCTTCCCAAAATGAATTAATATGTGACCCTTGCTCAACATAACTTGTTTATTCTCGACAACAAATATCATGTGCTGGGGTGTCTGGATTTATTGCTGTAGCCCTAAGCATGTGAGGTTCCTAGATAGCAGGATTGTATTCTAAATATTATTATACATTCACTTTTTAATTTATACCTATATTTTGGCAGGCATAGGAATATTACAATGAAAAAAATGTAGCATCTACACTCAGGATTGTGTAAACTTTGGAACCCAGCACTCAGAAGATAATTTTATATAGCATAAGTGTTTTGTAAAAGTTTGTTAATAGGGAAGGAAAGAAAGAGGAAGAGAAGGAAGAAGTGAGAAATAGACAGACTTGGATTCCATCTTTCATACCAGAGAAAGATGAGAGCAGGATATTGAGACATAGACATGTATAAAAGGCAGGAAGATATGAGTTGAAGAAAGCAACAAGGCCAGGCATAGTGGTGCATACTATAATCCCAGCACTCGGAAGGCTGGTACTGGAGGATAGAGAATTCAAGGCTAGAGCCCTAAGCTACATAATGAGACCTTGTCTCAAAGAAAGAATCAAACCAGGAGAGGAAAATTATAGTATAATCTTTAAGTGCACTGGCCTAGGAGACAAGTTGGATTTGAATCTTAGGTTTTCCATTCACTGAGGTGGTTTAAGAAATAACAATATCTACCTCATTGGATTACTGGGAGAATTTAATAAGAAAATAAGTATAATAACACCCTCTTTATTATAACATGTAAAACATAAGAACAATTTAGGAAACACTAGCCATTAATAGAAGATACAACTTATATTCACCTTGAACCCTGAAATGTCCCCACAATACATAAATGTAAAAATGTTCAAATTCATCTTGGGTGGTTGGCTTTTAGATTGTTATTTACCTTTGAAATCAGTTCAAGTTCAAGACAATGCCATCAAAGGAAGCTTCTGTAAAAGAAAGAGGGAAATAAGCGTGTGTGTGTGTGTGTGTGTGTGTGTGTGTGTGTACATACAAAATCGCTGAAGTTCAGCTTTTGACTTTCCTAGAAGCTTAAACACCAGAGAAGGACATGGCAATCCACTCCCAAGGCAATACTGAAACAATCAGCCATAGAAAACCCTATGAGGGCCGCTATGAGTCAGACACGACTCAACAGCACCTAACAACAACAACAACAAGCTTAAACAGAAACTGAATGATCACAAAACTTTTGGAAGTTTGTTTTCAATCTATTTGGAGCTCCCTGAAATGAGACCTTTTGTCAACTCAAACAAAGTATACACTTCCCACCTTCCACGACCCCTGTGGCATCTATATTCAGAATCCTGTGTAGCTTCATGGGGAATGTTGTGACAAAAATCAGCCAAGTGTAGGTAAATGCTGTCTGGTGACATGGGAGTTTGGAGCACACAGAGACAGGGGATCTTTAGACAAGGAAATTTTATGTCCAGTTGTGCCCAGTGGGCCTTCTGTATAGGTATCCAATTGTCACTTGTTACTGGGTAATTGAGGTCACACTCAAGGAGGGAAAAAACACCTTTTTTCTTTTATGCTGTTATCTTTCAACAATGTAGCTTCATGAGTCAAGATGGTAATGTTCCAACAGTTAATCCAAGTTCTTTAAAATGCTACCAAATACTTTGCAGGGGTTAAGGGTGTAGTAAAAGTGGATTGGAGTTGAATAAGTACTGAGATTTGTTTTGCCTGGGAATTTATGGAAGTAAGGTTTGGTATTTACACCACAATCATTAATAATGACCAAGACAGCCAGGCGCCATGGCCCATGCCTGTAATCCCAGAGACTTGGGAGGCAGAGGCAGGAGGATCACAAGTTTGAGACCAGAGGCAGTCTGTGTAATTTAGCGAGACCCTGTCTGAAAAAGTAAAAAAATGGGCTGGGGGTGCAGCTCAGTGGTACAGCACTTGCAAAAAAACGCAAGTACAAGGCCCTGGGTTCAATCCCAAGTACCACAAACAATAATAATAATAATAATAATAATAATAATAATAATAATAATAACAACCCAGGACTTTAGATTCCTAACAATTTTCATTAAATGTTGTATGGATCACAATATACTGGAAATATTCATTTCAAAGAAACTTTTAGTTTTAGTCCAGAATTAGAACATACTTTTACCAAAAAAAATGTTTATCAAGTCTCTTTGTAGAGGAGCCAATTATTTGTTTCTTTCAAGAATTTTACTAAATTCCTTTGATACCTCGTCAAGGAGTTGAAAATATGCACATTGAACAAAATGAAAGTAGGAAAGCAGCCATTTTGATTCAAAAATGAACAAATTAATAAAAATAGTTATTTTGAATCTTTTTCACACTTTGTAAATAAGAATAACTGCTTAAATATATGTTTCTTCTTTCTTCAGTGATTAACAAAACACATAGATATATTTATTGCTGATTAATATTTTTCATAGTTTAATAACTGGTTTGTTGAGAATTATCTGAATACATAATTAATTCAGATAATGAATTGGGAGTAGTCTTAATAGATTGATACTTGCTCAGAACAACAATGTTTTAACAAATAATATGATGTTTATAGTCAGCATGTTATTAGCCTCATTAGACATCAGTGTACTTTTCACTTAAATAAATATTTTTATAAAATCCCTCTATTGTCTTGAATAAGAAAATGTTCTATTCTAGAACATAGAGGTTGAGGAAACAGGATAGTTGAAGTGTTTGTGGTACATTAATCTCGACATCCTCTTCTGATGAAAATACATAATTGGTAAATTTCACACATCAGTAACAGGGCCTCAAAATAATCATAGGTCATAAAGAATTATGGATTCTCATGATGCATTTTACTTCCTTAGACCTCAATATTCTTTTGGTAGAATTTAATGTGTATATCACAACATACCTATCAGACTTTTAGGACTTTTCCCAATTAAGGTTACACGAACCCTGGATACTCCTACTATCTACCTATATCTTATCTCAGCATCTGCCATGAGAAGGCAGCACTGAGATTGTCTTCAACCCTGGGATCAGTGGCCAGTGTTAAGTATGTGTTAAAACCTAGATTTTTAGATGGAAGAATTTGAGTTAGGCCATGGTAATGTATGTTCTCATAGTCTATTGTAGTATTATTTTTGTTGTTGTTGTTAGGTGCCGTCGTCAAGTTGTATCTAACTCATAGTGACCCTCATAGGGTTTTCAATGGCTGTTTCGGGATTGCCTCCGGAGTGGATTGCCACGTCCTCCCATTTTTGTGGTACTGAGAATCAAACTCCGGATCTGAGAGACTACACAACAGTGCTCTACCAACTGAGCTAAATCCCAGCCCAGTATTATTTTAGCATTTTCATTATACATTATTAAACATTGTATCTGTGAATCATGAGGAAAAATTATGGCACATTCAAAAATTCTTAATAATATAAAATGAAACAGAACAGGGAATTTGGGGATATAAGGCCTCTTAAGTGAGAAATGTTTTGTGCTGGTTGTGAATGAATTTTTTATTTCAGGGCTCCATGTCATTGGTCTTCTGAACTAGTTAACTTTTCTTTTTCTTGATACTTTGCCTAGTATAGCAAATAAAAACCTATTTGGTCTTTTTGGAAGCTTTCAAAATGTCTTTATTGAATTAAATTTTGCTTTTTCACCTTAATTGAGCTGATTTTAATGTTCTCTTGGGTGTGTTCATGAGGTAGCCACAGAAAATAGAACATGTAAGTGGAACCTATTTCTAAGAGCAAACGTTACAAGCATTGTTTTTGTTTTTGTTTTGCCCCAGGTCAGTTGTATAGCCAATTGAGAATGTAAAACATGTCACATCTGTCCTAAAATTCTTTGCAGATATTTCTTCAGGGCCATCTTCCCATCTCCAGAAAACTGATAGAAAATGATACATTGAGATAATTGGGGTCCCTCTTTATTGTAATTATGTTCCTTTAAAAAACGTGAGGTGGAGCATGATCTTCTAAATAAAGTCCCATGGAATACATTAAAATCTGATAAAACAACAAATGAGGCAAAGTTGCAGTATACATGATCAATATGCAAAAATCAATTGTAGTTCTGTACACTTGCAAGGAACAATCTGAAAATGAAATGGAGGGAAATAATTCTATTTATAATAGTACCAAAATAATAAAATATTTAGGAATAAATTTAACCAAAAATTAAAACTTACAATGTGAAAAGCTATAAAAATACTATAGAAAGAAATTAAATAGATCTAAATGAATGAATAAAATAGGCCATATTCATGGGTCAGAAGACTTTGTATTATTAGAAGGACAGTACTCCCTAAAACCATTTACAGAGTCAACACAATACCTATTAGAGTGCCTGTTGGCTTCTTTGTAAAAGTTGATAAGCTGATGTCAAAATTCATATAAGAATGCAAGAGATTCAATATAATCAAAATAATCTTGAAAAACAATCAAGTTGGAGACTTTCACATTTCAAAACTTACCAATTTCAAAAGTTATAATAAGGTAAGAGTCTACAGCTATACCACCCTGGCATTTGGTCCCATCAGATCTCGGAAGCTAAGCAGGGTTGGGCCTGGTTAGTACTTGGATGGAAGACAGCCTGGGAATACTTGGTGCTGTACGCTTGGGAGAAGGACCTGGGAACCCACTCCCAAAACAATCAGCCATTGAAAACCCTATGAATAGCAGAGAAGCACTGACATTGTGCTGGACATGGCACAGCATCCAGTAGTAATTCATGTGTTGTGCATAGGGTCACTATGAGTCGGACCTGCCTCAACAGCACCTAACAAAAATAGGATGATGATAATCAAGATGTGTTACTTATAGACATATCAAAGACATGGAATTGAGACTTCAGAAATGAACCTATATGTAGTATATATACACACACACACACACACACACATATATATATATATATGTTTTCAACTGACTTTCACAAGGGTGTCAAAACTAATGAAGAAAGAATTATTTAACTAGATATCCACATGTAAAAGAATGAAATTGGACTTTTACCTCATGCCATATAGAAAAATTAACTCAAAATAGATCAAATATATAAATGTAAGATTTGTATAAATATATATGTATAAGACAATAGAAGAAAACTTAAGGGCAAATCTACATAACTTCAGATTTAGTTGTGGACACTTAGATATGATACCAAAAGCATAAGCAACAAAAGAAAAAATAAATTGGTTTTTAGGTAAGTTACATTTTCTATGTTTCAAAGGATACTATCAAGAAGATGAAAAGACAATCCACAGAAAGAGAGAAAATACTTGAAAATTATGTGTCTCATATAGGACTTGTATCTAGAAAATGTAAAGAATTAAATAGAAAGAAATAACACAAATTTTAAAAGGAGCAAAAGAATCCAAATGTCACAGTGTACTCCTGTAATCCCAGCAACTCAGGAGGCTAAGGCAGGCAGATCCCAAGTTTGAGGACAGAGGCAGCCTGCAAATCTCAAAATAAAAAGTATAAAGGGGGGCTGAAAGTGCAGCTCAGTGGTAGAACACTTACTCAACATGCACAAATCCCTGGGTTCAACCCTCCAGTACTGCAAATGGGGAGTGGCAAAAAAAATCACAATAGACTTTTCTACAGAAAAAGTATACAAATGGACTATAAGAACATGCAAAGACAACATCATTAATCATCATAGAAATGGAAATCATAACCACAGGAAGATATCATTGCACACTCCCTAAGAGTGTGTTCAGAAAGGTATAACAATAAATGTTGGCAAGGATTTAAAGAAATTGTATTCCTCATGCACAGCTGATGGGAATGCACAATGGTGCTGCCACTTTAGAAAATAGTCTGACAGTTCCTCAAATGGTTATACGTAGAGTTACCACATGTCCCAGTAATTCCATTCCTAGGTATACAGCAATGTAAGTGAAAATATCTATTTAGAAAAAAATTGCACACAAATGTTTACAGAACCATTATGTACATCAGTTGCTGAATAGATAAGCAACACATGGCATATTAATACACTTGAATGTTACTTTTCCATAAAAAGGAATGAAGTACTAATAGATGCTACAATATGGGTGAACCATAAAACTATGAGACCATTATGTTAACTTTAAAATGATGATCACGAAAGACACCACATTATCTGATTCTATTTATATGAAATGCTTATAGGAAAATCCACAAAAACAAGAACTAGATTAGGGATGGCTCAAGTCTTACAGGGGATGAGTAGGTAGGAGAGTGATAGCTGCAGGGAAAGGGGTTTCTTTTTGAAGTGTTAAAATTGACTCTGATGATATTTTCATATGTCTGAATTTACTAAAACTACTCAATGGTACACTTTAATAGGTGGATTTCATGCTATGTGAATTACATCTCAATAGAGCTGTTGTAAAAATAAAACAAATCAGGAACATGATGCTCTAATTGGCTTAGGCTCAGGCCATATACTTCTTGTCATTTCAGGAAAGGAGTTCCCAACTGAATACGGAGCCATGAGTAGGCAGAAAGTAATTTTCCTAGAAAAGAATAGATGCCAGATGATTAAAAGAACAGAAGTCCTTGAGGCAATTATGTTAGCATCACATCTGGGAAGTTATAGTTGCTCCAACAGGTATCTATACTTTCATCAAAAGAATTGCACAAGAATGTCTATAGCAATACCAGTTACTAGCCCCCAAATCCATCAGTGTTTGAGGAAATAAATTGTGGCATAAACAGAACAAAATACCTTATGGCAAGAATGAATAAGCTTCAAAAAACACACAATATGAATAAATCTTACAGATTTATTGTTGAATGAAAAGACCTGCCCATGAAAACACAAACAACATGATTCCTTTTATATAAAGTTCAAAAAGGATCTGTTGTAAGAGGATGGTATATAGCCCTGTGGAGGCTGTGAATGGATGAGTGGAGAAGAGGAAGGACTGTGGGTGCTGACAATGTCTTAGTTCTTGATCTGGGGGCTGTTTATATAAGTCTTCATTTTATGAAAATTCTCTAAAGGGCACACTTATTTTTATACCATGCCCTATGTGTGTTATATACTGTGATAAAAATGGGAGGAGTAAGGATCTTTTGTTTAGAGATAGACAACAAGTCCTGTTTATCTCAAATGCACGCATAAGATTTTACTCAAGGATGAAAGGAGAGATAATCCTAGGAATCAGAGTTATGTGGTGTTTCCTGAACATGGAAAGAATAGACTCCCTTCCAGTTTACCCATTGAATTCTCATTATCTTGGATGCATACTGTCCAGCAGTTCTTCTTGATATGAGGTTAGAAATGGTTGCAGTCATCCCTTGCCACATTGGTCAGACCACTCTGACATCTTCCCTCCCAGATTTGCCTAGATATGGGAGGTTTAGACAGTGGTGTGAATGAGGTAGAAAACAGAGTTTGTTTCTCTATCATGTTGTTGTTGTTGTTGTTGTTGTTAGGTACCACTGAGTCAGGATCTGACTCATAGTGACCCTGCATACAACAGATGAAACACTATTGTCAGTGCTTCTCTACTATTCATAGGGTTTTCAATGGAGGATTGATTTTGGGGAGCATGTTGCTGGGTCCATCTTCCAAGCCTACAACATCTGGTGTTCCCAGGAGTTCTCCCATCCAAGTACTAACCAGGCCTGACCCTGCTTAGCTTCCAAGATCTGATGGGATCAGATGCCACAGGGCTAGGGCTGCAGGCCTCTCTATCATGTACCTATGTCTAAATCAGAAACCATCCTCTTTCTTGCTCATTAGTCATTAAGAAATTGAATTGTTAACTGTCAGGGCACACTTCTTCAAACTGTGACAGAGGCAAAGAGGTCTTTCCTTGGATTCTGTAAAATGGTAAAAGTCTTGTGCTCTGATAAGGAAAAACATAATTTTTCCTCTTGTAAAGTACAAAACTTCTATGTTGCAAAATCATTTTTATAAATTCAAAGCTCCATTTCCTTCATTTTCTGAAAATTGGGGTCTGTGTATGGATTGTTAAGAAAGTCTTCTGAACTAATGCAGTAGGATACATTTAGATTTTTTTGGTGACTAGATGGGCAAGGAGACTAGACTATTTGGGCAAGGAGAGGAATACGTTCATCTTTTTCCTTTGCTGCAGTCCTTCCTGAGACCTGAGCAAATTTTTAGCTGTTGTACAAGTTGAGAAAGGTGCTGTCCGTGGTGCTGGTGCTGAAATACTTTGCTCTCATCAGCATGCAGAAATTTAGTGTGACCTAACTGCTTCAGACCCAACTCAATGACACCTAACAGCAACAATAACTGCTTGAAGGGCTCAGGTTTAGCTCAGTTGGTAGAATGTTGCTTCTCACTCTCTGAGGAGCAGGTTTTATCCCCAGCACCATATAAATGGGAGAAGGATGTGGCAATCCACTCCCAAAACAAACAAACAGAAGAAAAGAAAAAAGTCTGCAAAAAATCCTTTCTCTTGGACAGTAATATAGCCAAGTTAAAAGCCCTTTCAAAATGAAGAATATGACAGGAAAATTAACACTCCCCTAACCAAAGGGCTTTCCAAGAGCTTCTAGAATAAAGCCATTCCCAAAGTTTCTCACAATGGAGTTTGTTGGCAGCACTGCTTTGGTCTCATTCCCTCCAAGGGGGAATCAAAGTAGTGGTGCCTTTCATGGCTGCTGGGAAAGGTAAAGTAAAAATTTGAATTGAGAAAGGCAGTTAAAATAATATCTGAACTTTTGAACTTCCTGATCCGGTAATTATTCTTGAAAGTCTATTTAAGAAGGGTGAAGAGAATTAATGCCACTTAAAGTGTTGAATTATAGCAGAATGCCATCATTAAATATAGTACTCCTCCCATCAGTTTCTGATTGTTGAGTACAGGTATGACAAGAATTTTAAGAAGATAGTTCTGATTGATAAGATGGAGTATAAACAGAAAGTTCTCTTAAATTGTAAGGTGTATCATTTTGAAAATTGAACTTCTTTTTGCTTAGCAGTATACATGATTAATGCCACATATCTGTCCACATTTCCCACCCTGGGTCTTTCTCCTTAGCTGCAGATCTGTATATACAACTATATACTAGATATGTTCTTTTGAATGCCCCACAGGTACCCTGACTCAAGATATTCAAAATAAAACTCACCAACTCAGCCTTCTCCTGCTACCAAAATTGGTCCTTTAGTAAACTTCCTACATTTGTTTTCTGTTAATCACTGTTAAATCAGTTTCCAAAATCATATATCTAGGTATATCTTGGACTCTTCCATCTCCCATACCACACACCCTTATCAGTCTCTTCCCCTATTTCTCATCAATGCACCCACTTTCTGTGTCCATGCTGCTGCTATCTAGAGGCCACCATCATTCCACCACTTGACTCCTTCAACATTCTCCTAATTAGTCATGTGGCCATCTACCTCTTGCTATCCTTTAATCCATCATCACCAGAGTGACCTTTCTGAAATTTAACTTTCATTACATATAGCACTTCACTACCTAAAACTGCCTGAAGCCATACCACTCTAGCATCCCATCTGGATCCCATCAGATCTCAGAAACTAAGCAAGATTGGGCCTGGTTAGTACCTGAATGGGACACCGCCTGGGAACACCAGATGCTGTAGGCTTGGGAGAAGGACCAGGCAACCCACTCCCAAAAAATAATCAGCCATTGAGAACCATATGAATAGCAGAGAAACACTGACAATAGTGTTTCACCTTTTGTACGTAGGGTTTCTATGAGTCAGATACCAAATTGACAACCCCTAACAACAACAACACCTAAAACCCTTCATTGTGTTTCTGCTGCTCTTAGGATAAAATCCTTAATATGGCTTATATAGGATTCTATTATGGTCAAGATCATGATACATGATAAGCTACAGTAGCTTACTAGCTACTGTAGATCTCTCTATTCCTATTGACTAAACATGTCCAGTGCTCTTTGGTGGCAGGAAGGGACATAAAGAACAATTGCAGGAGAATGTTATCAGATTTGCTCATAACCCAAGCCAATTATAAAAGCCAAGAAGCCCTAGCCAAGTTTCCTTTCTGTGGAGAGATGATGACCAGTCGAGCAGACATTTAGTTGCAGACATTTAGTTGATTTTCTGCCCCTGCAACTGCTCTAGTGAAAGAAAGCCTTTCTCCACAATTTAATTCATCACCAGATTCTTGGAAGCCCCTTTATTTTGCCACTCAGGTGCTTCCTCTCATGAAATCACTTGGTCCTTCAAAATCTTCCAGATCCACCCAAGGGTCCACATTACAGTATCCTTGGTTTTTCTGTACTTCATTTACATGAAGTTTGTTCCTAATTAAGCATAACAAAGAGACAAGTCTCATAATCGGGATCATTAGGACAAATATTTGAACTTGGTCTTTGCTTCTGCTTTGCTTAGTGTATTCTAGCTACATCCTTAGCTCTTTTAGTTTCAAGACCATCCAGCCCCACTTTATATTTTGTCCATGTTTTAATATATCTTTTCTCCCCCAGTACTGGAGGGTTGAACTCAGGGCCTTGTATATGCTAGGCAAGTGCTCTCTCTTGGGTCTTATTTATAAAGAATAATTTATAAAAGAGTAATCCAGTCACCTTCCAAAGCTCCACCTCCTTACGCCATCACACTGGTAATTAGATTTCAACATATGTACTGTGGGGGACACAACATTCAGACCACTCTGTCCTCTCTAGGCTTCCACACAGCAGGTTTCCTCCAGACACTGGGATCTTACCCCTCCTCTTTGCTTGGCCACTTCATTACATCATCTAGCCTCTTCCTCCAGGTCATCTGGGCAAGAGTTTCCTGTGCACCTCCATGGTACCAGGCCCTCCCTCCACCTGGCATGCTGCACACTCAAGTGGGCTGTTCTGAGGAGTGTGAGCTCCACAGTGGCAGAGTCCTTAAAGCTTATTGCAGTCCCAGATCCAGAGCCAGGAGTTAATGATTATTTGTTCATGAATGAATAAACTACTCCATTAATCATATAATCAGTGAAGTCATATTGTACAATTCTATGCAATTCATTAAGGCTCCAAGAAATTGAAATTTTATTTTCTGAAATTATGTATTAATTTTATTTCTTAACAAGTCTGATTTATTCCCTACTTTAGGTTATCACTTGCCAATGTTTATTAAAGCTATGTTGCCAATGGTAATATACCTGCAGTATCTAAGATTGCCTTAAGAAAGCATCAAATGCTGCTTTATTTCCATAGTAAAAATGCTTCCAGCTTCTCAGCACTTTCTATTTTACAGTGGGTAATTGGTGTGTGTGTCTTTCTGACCGATAAGACATTAAGTACCTCAAAGGCAATGACCATGTCATCTCCATCTTTGCATCCTTATAACCTCATATCGAGTGCATGTTAGAAGTCAGTAAATGTTGCTATGAATGTTTTAGATAGGCAAACTCACATCTTGGCTCAACTACTTTGTAACCTCTGACACCTATCTCTGTACATAAGTTCTGAAAGCCTCAGTTTCCACATCTGTAAAATGGGGCTTCTGCTGATAGAAAGGTTCATCAAGCAGAGTTGTCATGAGTGTTACAAAAAATATTAAAAAGGAGCCAGTACAGTGCCTGGAACATAGAAGAATTATGAATAATCTATAATGAAGGTAAATCTAAGTACCTTTTTGAAGAATTCTCATGTGTCAGAATGTTAATTTTTCGCTGTCATGGTCTAGCAAAACATGGTCCCAGATCTAATAAAATAACTGCAACAAAGACATCAAAGAGACAAACTTCCTAATTTTTATATTAATGATCTTTGAAATATAAAACAAGGTGAAAAATTGGGATGTAAATAAAATACACTATAGATCAATTTATAGAGAACTCAAATATATGAGTTGCATAATTTGTCTTATGAATACTTTTTCCTAAAAAGAAAATGATGTGGACAAACAACATTCCCAGACTAATTATCTTTGAAAGTGATATGCACACGTGGAGACAGCTTATAGGAAAAAGGACAAGAAATTCATAACAGGGCCTGCTCTTTCCTAATTAAAATTCCATAGAGTTATTTTTTTATTGCTCTAGTAATTATCCTTCCTCTCTTCTTTGAAATAACATTAAGAAATTAGTAAGGAAAAAGATTCTGTAGTCATAATATGTATAGGAAAGTCAAGATGTTAAACATTCATATTCTAGAAGTAGAAAGAAAACTTAAAGGAAAAAGAACTTTACTTTTAAATGTTGTTATTGTTAGGTGCTGTTGAGTTATGTTCGACTCATAGTAACCTTCATAGGATTTTCAATGGCTGATTGTTTCAGGAGTGGATTGCCACATCCTTCTCCAGTTTTTACGGTGCTGTGGATCGAACATGGGCCCTCAGAGTGTGAAGCTGCACTCTACCAACAGAGTTAAACCCTAGTAAATGAAAGGGGAAAGTGTTGTTAGGTGCCATTGAGCCAAAATGAGATGTGGTTTATAGTGACCCCCACATGGTTTTCAATGGCTGATTATTTCAGGATTGATTCAGGAGTAGATTACCATGTTCTTCTCCCTTTTTATTTATTTATTTTTTCTGGTGCTGGGTATCGAAACCAGAGCCTCAGAGAGTACAGAGCAGCACTTTACCAGCTAAGCTAAACCCAAGTGTGATTTTAAACGTTAGGCCTCAAATATCTCAGTGTAACATGGTTCAGTTTGGTGAGACTCAAGTGTTTTGCTAGGTTGTTTTCTGTTTTATGGTTAGGTTCATCTTTAAACACTTTCTTTTCATGTATTGATTTGTCTTGTCCTTTTTCCTATAAGCTGCCTCCACGTGTGCATATCACTTTCAAAGATAAATAGTCTGAGAATGTTGTTTGTCCAATAATTTTCTTGTCGTCAGACAAATTTAGTATTATTTTAGTAGGAATTTGTAATTTTTCAATTGTTGCCTATTCCTCTGCAATTATTCTAATTGCATCTTATTATATAATTTGTGTAAATATATGCAATCATGGAATTAGAATGTGCGAGTGGTATTATGCAGTGTCACAACTGCAGTGGTTAAAGATGCATAATTTTTTTAATCTTTGAAAAAAATTAAAAGTAGGTAAATACAGTAATTTCAGGGGAAAGCATTTTCCTTGTCTAAGTTGATTGCCCAAAGAAATCAACCCAACACTTTTATTTAGATATAGATAAGAAAGTTTATTTTGTTTTGTTGTTGTTGTTTGTCTTATGATATTGAGGAGTTGAACCCAGGGACTCACATCTGCTTTTTGCAAGCACTCAACCACTGAGCTGCAACCACAGCCCATTTTTTACTTTTTGTATTTTGAGCTAAGTTACACAGGCTGCCTCTGGCCTCAAACTTGTGATCCTTCTGTCTCCACCTCCCGAATTGCTGGGAGTAAAGGTGTGCACCATAGCACCCAGCTTAGGTGAGAGGTTTGGATTTTGTCTGATCTTATAACCTAGAGATTTGGAGATCTTAGTTTTAAATAACCAATCAAATACCTGGTGAAATATCTATAAAGTTTCAATATTAACTTTAAAAGTTAAAATACTGAGGATCATATGTTCCTAATTATACTTTTACTATAGATGTTCGCAATGCCAATTTCAAGAAAATTTTTAATATCCTGAACTAGCTGTATGTTATCAATATTGACACCTATATCTATAAAGTAAGAGATATTTGTGCTGCTATAGATAAAGATACAGAAAGTGATTTATATGCTTTTCAGAATTCCTGTGACTATAAAATTCTATTTCTCTGATTACACATTAGGTAAGCAGTATATTTAAATAAGTGGTCAAGGTAAAAAAAAATAGCATAATTCAAGTTCACCACCCACTAGAATCCCAGTTGATTTAAACCAGGCTTTAATCAAGCCAACCTCTCTTGCTCTAGAATTCCATGTGTACTGAGCTCTCAGTCTAGGGAGCTCATTCATATTTAATTAAAGAACTGCTCTAACTGTGGGGAGAGCCCAGATGCTCACTCAGGGAAAGCCAAGGCTGGGATAGGCCTCTGTTAAGATTTTAACATGTTTCCTTGGTAGTAATGATAATCATTTTGTACATTTGAGAATTTGGAAGGTGAACAGAAAGCTTGTTTACTACCAAAGTAAAGGAAGATTGATCTGGTTATCTGCATAATACCAAAATCAACTCACTGAAGCATTCATGTAGAATAGCTCTCCTGCTGATGTGCTGCATTCAGTTTTTAGGAGAAAAGTATCTCTTACCTTTGAACCAAGAAGGGAATTCATGTTTTGATTGACAGCACTCCTGTGCCTGTGCTTTTAGCTTCTTTGAGACAGTTTGCAGGTAGAAAGCTGGGAGAGAAACACATCAAGGAGGCATAGGACTGAGCCGGCTCACACAGCTGCTCTACCTTGTCTCTAACAACTCATCTCTTGTTCGGCATTTTGAAACAGCCGTGCTTCACCAAAGGGATTCCGTCTTCTTGTTTTCTTTTTAGTTCTCTTTAAAAGGAAAAAAACAAAGAACAACAACAAAAAGCATTCTGTGCTGTATTTAAATGCCATACATTGGTCTCAGGGACTGGAACTAAAAAAATTCATGATCAAGAAATTTCTCTTCCAGTTGTAATGTTGGTCAGAAGGTTAGTTTTCAGTAGAATGGAAGTTTCCTTAAAAACAGCTACTGGAAAGTGAATGACTAAGTTGGCACATATGATTGTGGGTCCAAAGAGTCCCAAGTTCTGAAGCTGGCAAGTTGGAGACCCAGACAGGTCAATAGTGGAAGTTCTGGTCTGAAAACTGGCAGGTGCAAGACCCAAGAAAAGACAGTTTTTCATTTGAGGCCAAAGACAGGAGAGACCTGTTGCAGTCCAAGCTGTCAGTGGGATCAGTTCCCTCTTACTAGACCTTTTATTCCATTCAGGTCTTCAGCTGATTGGATGAGGCCCACCCATATTAGGAAAGGCAGACTGCTTTTACTCAGGCTGTTAATTCAAATGTGAATTTCATCCAGAACCATCCTCACAAATATACCCAAAATATGTTTGATCAAATGTCTGGGCACCCCGTGGCCTAGTTGGCTGCCACATAAATGAACCTAGACAGCATTAAAAAGTCTACTTTTAAATAAAGAAAGCTGATCGGTGAATAGAAGTGATCATCTTTCCAGAAAATGCAGCCATAGAAGAGCGCCAAGTTAATGATTTGTCTGAAATCTCTTCTGGCTTTTATTGCAGTTGGAGAATGAGGAAAAGAAGATATCCCAAATAAAATGTTTCTAATGTGTGGGTCATTTTTACCACAATATCATTCTGTTAGTGGAGGTTCAGCTCCAGGGTCCAGCATTACTGTGGCACCAGGGGAGGGGTCCAGGAAGCTGGCAGAAAACCTCAGTCCTTGGTCATGTTTATGAAAGAATTTAGAAACGGACTCAGAAGGGAACCTGAAGTATAATTTATTTAAAATTGGAAAAGAGGAGAGTGCCTTGAGATCTGAGGCAAAAAGGCTTGGGGTGAGCAGGTTGGAGATTTAGGCCCTGTTAAGAAAAGGTAGCTGGAGAGAGGGAGAAGGAGAAGGGGAGGGAGAGGGAGAAGGAGAAGGGGAGGGAGAGGGAGAAGGAGAGGGTGTATGCTTTCTCAGATAGAAATCAGAAAGCAGGCAAGTCCAGCTGTGAAGATCCACAAGCAGCTGCATTTACACTTCTGGGTTAGAGGTCAGGAAGTGTGCAGGTCCAGCAATGGGCTATGTGTAACTCCAAACATCTCTGAACATCTGTGGGCATTTCTGGAGAGCTGCAGACCTCTGGGGGTTGCTCTGGACACTGCTGAGAACTGTAGACCTTGCTGAGAGCTGTGGACACTGCAAACTGTGGACATTGTGGGTTTCTGGACCCTGTGGAGAACTGTGAGTGACCAGACACTGTATCAAGAGAAGGGACTTCTGGGGTTAAGTCCCTGTCTAAGGAGCCAGATAGTCTTCTCTTCTTTTTGTTTCTCTTACCCTTTGGCTTAGGCTGGCCTTCCTAGGATGCAAAATAGATTTTCTTGCTTATCGCAGAGGGGTCCTATGGCAAATGATAGCCCTCTTTCCTAGCTTGGATGTGGAGGCACCTGTGGCCTTCATATGTAAAGTGAGTTTTGGTTACAAACCAGGTCACTTGTAAGATGTACTGCTCGTTACAGATTGCTCCATTTGTAAGAAAGTATTACGTACTGGCAGTCTTGCTAGTTGCAAAGGTTATTGCCATATCTTTTAAAGAAGTACCGACCAGAAGATCAAGCCATTTGTCTCAGAGGAAGCTCACATCGATATTCATGTCTCAAAAGGTGGCTGAGAGGCAAATAGCTGCAGAGATCCCATCAATTGTTTGAAAGGAAAGTCAGAAGAATGGGACCCCAAATAGGGCACCAGAAACTCCTCACCCTCTACGTTATACTTGCCAAATTTTGGTACCTATGGACAAACACTGTCCTTAGCTGGGCAGCAATACAAAGGACTCTGTTAAGTCAATTGGATCTAACACACACACACACACACACACACACACACACACACACACACACACACACAGATTTAAAAGGAGAGGTGTTGACACAAAGTTGCCTTCATAATTGAGGGATCATAAGGATTATATTCTACCCACTTCCTGTTTTCTTCCCCTTTTCTGTACAGTCATAGGTTAGCTTTACTGGAATGTCATCAGGACATTGTAAAATAGCATTGAAATCTTACCTTTTAATTTTCTCAGGTGAGAAGTCTCTGCTTCTTTCACCAGGGCCTTGGTTCTGAAGCCTTCCTATTTCTCTTTAATCATTACTGCTGAGTTCATTGCCACTGATTTTACCCCTCCAAATTCATCTTCTGTGCAGTTAACTGAGTAATCCCTCTGAGTAACCAACATAACCAGGGCTCCCTCAACTTAAACAGCTCTGAGACTTCCTCAATAACCTGAGGATTCAATGGAAACTCTTCAGTGTGACTGGGATAGCACCTTCCATTTTACCCTCCTCACCTCTTGGCACTTTTCCCAGCAAGCCATGTTACTACCCAGAAGCAACAAATGGCTTATCGTTTTTCATATGCAAAAGAGGATATGTGTATCATTGTTCATACCTTTTATTCTCACTCTGGATTTCTCCAAACATTCCACAAATCCTTATCTTCTTCCCTTAATGAGTTTCTATTCATTCTTTCTGGCATGGTTCAGACATCTTATCTGAAAATTTTTCTTTAACACTCTCTCTCTCACTCCCTTATGAATATAAGATGCTTTTCTCCTATGTGTTAGTCAGCTCATGTGTCTCTGTGGCAGAGAACCTGATAGAAGAAAACTTTTGGAAAGAATGATTTGCTGGGACACAGTTAAAGGATTTCTGTCCATAGAGGCAGGAAAGACACATGGCAGTGGGGCAGTTGGCACAGCCATGGCAGAAAACCTCACATCATGGTGGATCAGGAGCAGAGAGAATGACCAAAACAGGGGGGTGGGTAAACTTCAAAGTCCCACTCCAGTGGCCTGGTTCCACAAAGCTAGGACCTGCCTCCAAAAGATCCCAGAGCCTCCACAAACAATGCCACCATCTGGGGACCAAATATTCAAACTCATGACCTTCGGGGGACATTTTAGATTGAAACCATAACACTCTGTCACCCACAGGAAATTTACCAATTGGTGACTTCTTGTTGTTGTTAGGTGCCTTCAAGTTGGTGTCCAACTCATAGCAACCCTACGTACAACAGGCAAACTACCATAATCAGTGCTTCTCTGCTATTCATAGGGTTTTCAATAGCTGATTGATTTTTGGGAGTGGGTTGCTGGGTCCTTCTCCCAATTTATGACTATACTGGGCATATTCTCAACCATCTCATTTACTATACTGTATGATCTTTGCTTTTAGAACCTATATTAAATCATCTTATATTCTCAGTGACTCCCAAAGTATAAGTGCCAAGTAAATGTGGGCTGAACTAAGCTAAATTCCCAAAGATGAAGCTAATAGTCCTTAGTTACTTTTAAAAAATAAAATGAGTTTCTGACTTTTCTTCATTATAATATTGGCAAATTCAGAATACGTTTGCCCTAAAGTAACTTTGTAATCAGGGAATTGAAGCTAAAGTGAGAATGAGATCTGTAGTGTTCCTGAATGAATTTGTTACCATTATACAAGAAAGAATAGAAAAACCCCATAACCAGTTTCACTGAGAACCACTAATAAAAATCATAGAAAATACCATAAATATGGCATTAAATAAGGTGGAAAGCTGTGCTGAAGCTTAAAGATGGAAATATTTGTGGAAAAATAAGACAGTGAGAAATAATGTCCTATATCTTGTTTTGACATGCTGTATTCATCTTTCTGGTGGTGACTTTATTTTGCATGTAAATTAGGGGAAAAGAGGAAAAGGAAAGTATGTATATATCATTCACATCCAGGAAAGGAGAGTCAAGTATCTCAAAATAGCTTCTTGAGCCACTTCTACATATCTGGGCTTATGAAATCTTTTAATCTTGCCTTCTACAAAGAAATGACAAATTTAGAAACTTAAAAATCCAGCTCCTATAAATTCAGTAGCTTTCCGTGAATCAATCTCATTTTTCTTTGACATCTTAAAAGAAGACAGTCATATGACTGATAACCTTTGATGAATTTAAGATGAATTTGCACAGAAACTGTAAAGAAATTTAAACCTGAAAGTATTAGTGTTCAGCCTTTTTAAAAAACAAAACTGACAGTTCACATATAATATATATCATTCAATAATCTACTTATCTCCTTTACTAAAAAGGCCAAACCCCAAATGCATATCATAAGTATGGCCAATCTGGAATTTTAAATGTGTTTTACTGTGAGTGTGTTACAGATGCCCTCCATCTCCTGTCAAATTCCTTATGAATAGTCACCATACTAGGTACACATTCTACCTCCCTGAGCTGGTCACAGCTGGTTAGATCAGGCAACAGCTGCTGGCCCAAAGTCAGCATATGAACTCTTCTTACAAATGGATGTGGCCCACCAGGCCTTTGTATTAGAAAATGACTGGCCAACCAATTGAATATTCTCTTTTTCAGAAACACAAAATTTAGAGTGATGCCAAAGACAGTTGACACAGAAGAAGCAGGCAGACTATTGGTAGAAGCCACAGAAAACAGAGGAATTATTCTGGAAAGAAGAATAGAGAGGTCAGTCTTGGTTGGAGCAGTGTAAGCCATCATTTAGGGGACAGTTAGTGTCAGGAGAAATAGAAGCTGACAAAGAGAATCAGAAGTAAACTGAGTCATGGTTAAGGCAAAGGCATGAGACTAGGCAGTAACCAGAAGGACTGAAAAGTAAAGTGTTAAAGGCAGAGAATGTTGACTACCTACTTGAGAACTTTGGTGGTAAAGGAAAGCAGTCAATAATAGAGTATTCAGAACTATGCCTGAGGGACTTTACAGTAGAATGGGAGTGGAAGCAAATCTGTGGGCTAAGGAGTAGCTTAAAGATGAAAGAGAAAGCAAGGTCCAAGATGTGGAATGACTCCAGAGGAGAAAACTGAAACAAAACTGGGAAGGGAGTGTTTAGCCTTGGAAAGGAGGAGAAAGACTTCCTCTAACACAGCAAAGGTGGAGAAAAGAAACACAGTGTGAGAAAAGGGCCTTTTTTCCCCCTCCTTGGGGACTTGATCTTCAATATAAAGACAACTGAGAAATATGAAACAAGAAAACAACAGAGAAAATCAGTGAAACACAAAACTGATTCTTCAACAAAAATCAATAAAATTGATAAACTTCCAGTAAGACTGATGAAGATGTAAAGAGAGAAGATACAAATCATCAGTATCAAAAAAAAAAAAAAATAGGGATCTCACTACAAATTTTGCAGCCATTAAAAGGATAATAATGGGATACTATGAGTAGCTTTACCCTCATAAGTTTGACAACTTAGAATAGGTCAGTTCCTTTAAAACCATCAAATACCAAGCCTCAACCTGAATAGTCCTATTGCCATTAATGAAACTGAATTTGCAATTCAAAAGCTCCAGAGGTGTGCAAAATGAATTCACCACTTG
Source organism: Pedetes capensis (assembly GCA_007922755.1). Taxonomy (NCBI): domain Eukaryota; kingdom Metazoa; phylum Chordata; class Mammalia; order Rodentia; family Pedetidae; genus Pedetes; species Pedetes capensis. The sequence goes on from VMDO01003639.1 coordinate 136,383, forward strand.
AAAGTCAATTCATCACCACATTAATAGGCTAATAGACAAAAATATGGTCATATTGATTGATACAAAGAAACATTTGACACATTCCAATACTGTTCATAATAAAAACTCTCAGTAAACTAAGGACAGAGGAAAATTCAACTGGATAAAAAATATCTACAAAACAACAATAATAACAATAACCCTACAGCTACCATCATTCTTATAGTAAAAGACGGAAAGTTCCCACTTTAAGATCAAGAACAAGGAAAGGACATTTGGTGCCACTCTAAGGATAGTACTGAGAATTCTAGCACCTGAAATAAGAAAAAGAAAAGTTACATATTTTGAAAGGGAAGAAATGAAACTACCCCTATTTTCAGTTGGCATGACTGTCTGTAGGAAATTCCAAGGAATCAAAGAAAGCCCTGCTAAAACTAATAAGTAGGTTGAATAGGTGGAGTGTGATCACAGTATAAAAGACAGACAAGCACAAAGCAGTTGCATTTCTATTTATTCACAATGATAAGGGAATTAAAATTTCAAACTCAAAAGCATTTACAATCCCTCCAAAGTAAAATACATACTTGTTGTTGTTGTTGTTATTAGGTGCTATGGAGTCAGGTCCCACTCATAGTGACTGTCATAGGGTTTTCTATGGCTGATTTGTTTTTTGGGATCATTTTGGGAGTTGGTTGCCACATCTTTCTCCCATATTCATGGTGCTGGGGATCAAACCCAGGGCCTCAGAGAGCACAGAGCATCACCCTACTGACAGAGCTAAATCCCAGCCACATGGACATGTAACTATAAACAAAAACATGTGTATAACCTATATGCTAAAATCCACAAAATACAAAAATAAAAAAATTTAAAAATGTAAATAAATAGAAAGACATATAATATTCATGAATTGGAAGAGCTCAATGTAGTAAAATGTCATTTTTTCCAAAATCAATTGATTTAATGAAATTCCTATTAAAATAAAGCAAGTTTTTTATAGCCATAGACAAGCATATTATAAAGTTTATATGGAAAAGTGCAGGCCCTAGAATAGGTGAACGAGTCTTGAAAAAGAACAAAGACTAATCACCCTACTTATAAGCGACAGTAATCAAGATAGTATGGTATTTCCAGAGGGATAAAAGCAAAGATCAAAGGAAGAGAATAAAGAACCCAGAAATAGTATGTCCAACTGATTTTCAACAAACGTGCAAAAGCTTTTCAATGGAGGAAAGACTGACTTTTCAACAAATTGTGCTGGAGTATTGGATGCCCATAGACAAATACAGATATAGAATAGGTTTAGTAAAGATAGTATACCTTTTAAGGAATAATTACAGGGAAAACTGGGCTGGGATTTATCTCAGTTGGTAGAGCACTGCGCTGCAGTCTCTGAGGTCCCGAGTTCAATTCCCAGCACCGCAAAAATGGGAGAAGGACCTGGCAATCCACTCCCAAGGCAATCCCGAAACAGCCAGCCATTGAAAACCCTATGAGGGTCGCTATGAGTCAGATACCGACTCCATGGCACCTAACAACAACAACAACAGGGAAAACTGAGTCACCTGAAGAAGCTTAGGTAAACCTGGAAACAATATTGGAAAAAACCTGCATTCCTCGCTTGACTCTGCATAAGGAAGTTTCTGTTCCCAGGGGAGGGTAAAGAAGCCAGAGAACAGAATTAAGTAGGCTTATAGAGGAGAAAGTGCTTTAGACAGACAGAGAAGATGGCGGGCTGGAGAAAAGGGAGAGGCGTGCGTGTGGTTGCTAGAGAAAATAAAGAACAGCCCAAGGCAAGTGGAGGGAAAAGAAAAAGAAGAAAAAAGAGTGGGCACATGTTCCCTCTAGTTTTATTCAAACTAGGGAATGCCCAGTGTGACATCAGTCCTGAGCATCCAGCTCTGGGAGCCTAGTGTGATGTGGGCCTGGGCTTTTGTTTTATAAATGCATCAGTGGCTTGGATGAGGGTAGGACCCATTTGAAAATGTGGAATGTGGCTTCTTCATCATGGCAGAATGGCAGGAACCACTTTTAGTCCCTCTTTCCTCTGTATTGCCTGCTAATGCCTAAGCTAACCTGCCTATCATTACAACTGGGGAATATTGGTAAAAAGGATACAAGATATCTGTGTTAGTTTTTATAACTTCATGTGAATCTACAGTTATTTGAAAATAAAATGTTAATTTAAAACAATTAAGAAATAATACATAATGAAAAGAAAAGAAAAAATAGTGGAGGATGAGGGAAGGAGATTGAAGATCATAGCCACAGGACAAGATTTAGAAGAGCCCCTGTAGAAGGTACTTGTTTATCAACTACAGATGAATGATATGATTACCTAGTATGGTCATTAGCCCGACACAGGTTAGGTCTTGCAATTTGCAGCAGAACAATGGACATCTTTAAGTGGACTTGGAAAAGCATGATCCCAAGAAATTATTCACAGAAACAATAATGCATCAGCATCAACACTTTAAAAATTAGCCTGTCATTCCAAAGAAAAGTTACTGCATGCTGTACTCTAGAGCTTTTGAGAAGCATCAAATGAAAGTCCTATTGAAAACATGGCCAAATAAACACAGCATGATGGTGCTAAAATGAGCATTAAAGCCAAGTAGGGGAAAATCAACCCTACTGTGATACCAAAGAGTGGGAGAGACAGATTGCTGCTGGGTTGTGTTAATTTATGAATGTGTGGGTGTGTGTATGTGTGAATGTGTCCACCTAAGCCCAGGTCTAGATTTTATTTTACCAATAAAAGTAGTATTATTTATATCTCCAAAGACACACACTAGGATCTGTG
>VMDO01003640.1:0-31888 GCA_007922755.1 Pedetes capensis
TCAGATTGCAGAAGCTGATCGAAGTCTTCCCTTTCTTCATTTGTGGCTTTAGTGGTGGGTGCATAAATTTGAATGATAGTCATATTAACTGGCCTTCCTTGTAGGCGTATGGATATTATTCTATCACTGACAACATTGTATTTCAGGACAGATCTTGAAATGTCTTTTTTGATGATGAATGCAACCCCATTTCTCTTTAGATTATCATTCCCAGCATAGTAGACCATATGATTGTCTGACTCAAAATGGCCTATGCCGGTCCATTTTAGCTCTCCCGTGCCTAGAATGTCAATGTTGAGGTGCTCCATTTCTCTTTTAACAATTTCTAATTTGCCTAGATTCATACTATGTTTATTCCATGTTCTAATTATTAATGGATGTCTACAGATGTTTCTCCATATTTTGAGTTGTGCCACATTAGCAAGTTTAGCACCCTGGGGTTTTACTCCATTTCCGTCATCAGGGTAGACTCTACTTGGAGGAGCCAACTCTTCCCCAGCAATCATTTGAGTGCCTTCCAACCTGGGGGCCTTATTTTCCAGCACTATATCTGACAGTGTCTCTTTGCTATCCATAGGGTTTTCAGTGGCTAGTTGTTTCGGGACTGGTTCGCCAGGTCCTACTCCCTAGTCTGTCTTAGTCTGGAAGCTCAGCTGAAAACCTGTCCGCCATGGGTAACCCTGCTCATGTCTGAGGTTACAGTGGCAGAGCTCTCAGCCTCATCGCAACACGCAAGCCCCCACGGCAAACTAACAGACATGTGGGGGCATAGCAACACTATGTTCATCAAAATGAAACACTCCCAGACTCTGTGCCAGGCACATGATCTTTTTTATTTTTAATCCCATTGTTGCAGACATTTTTTTCAATACGTCTAGTTGAGAGTCTTCCTTTTTTTTCATTGACCCACTACTCTCCCAAAGATGATATCCTTCTCCAGGGATTGGTCTCTTCTGAAAACGTGTCCAACATTCATCAAAGTCTAGACATTCTTGCTTCTAAGCAGCAGTCTAGTTGCACTTCTTCTAGGACAGATTTGTTGGTTGTTTTGGTAGTCCATGGTATATTCAATATTCATCTCTAGTACCATAATTCAAAAAAGCATCAATTCTTCTTGTTTCCTTTATTCAACATCCAGTTTTCACAACTACATGATGCAACTGAAAACACCATGGCATGGGTTAGGCACACTGTGGTCTTTAATGTGATCTCTTTACTTTCCAACACTTTAAAGAGGTCCTTTGCAACAGCTTTTACCAATGTAGTATTTTTGATTTCTTGACTCTTGCTTCCATGGGTTTTGATTGCAGAACCAAGTAAAGGAAAATCTAGGACAACTTTAATCTTTCCCCATTAATTGTGAAGTTGCTTACTGACCTAATTATAAGCATTTTTGTTTTCTTGATGTTGAAGCACAATTCATACTGAAAGCTGTGTTCTTTGATCTTCATCAGTAAATGTTTCAAATCTTCTTCACTTTCAGCAAACAGAGTTTTGTCATCTGCATAATGCAGGTAAATGGGTCTTCTGGCAATCCTGGTGTGTCATTCTTCCTCATAAAGTCTAACTTCTTGGGTTATTTGCTCAGCATAGAGATTGAAAATGTACAGTGAAAGGATACATCCCTGACCCATGCCTTTCTTGATTTTCAACCAGGCAGTGTTTCCTTTGTCTGTTTGAATGATTGCCTGCCTGTCCATGTACAAATTCCACATAAGTAAAATTAAATTCTTTGATATCCCATTCTTCAGAATGTCATCCATAATTTATTGTGATCCACACAGTCAAATACCTTTTCATAGTAAATAAAACATATGTAGACATCTTTGTGGTTTTCTCTGCTTTTGGCTAACATTCATCTGACATCAGCAATGAAGTCCCTGGTTCCATGGCCTCTTTTCAATCCAGCTTGATTTTCTGGCCATTCCCTGTCAGTGTAGTCACTTTTAAATTATCTTTAGCAAAATTTTACTTGTGTGTGATATACATGATATCATTTGATAATATCCACTTTTTCTTGGATCCCCTATCTTGGGAATAGGCACAAATATGGATCTCTTCTAGTTAGTTGGCTAGGTAGCAGTTTTCCAAATCTCTTGGCATAAACAAATGAGCACCTCTAGTGTTGCATCTGTTTGTTGAAACATCTCAGGTGGTATTCCATCAGTTCCTGGGGCCTTGTGTTTTGCCAGTTACTTCAAGCTAGCTACCACTTTGTCCTTCACTGCCATTGGTTTCTAATCATATGCAATGTCTTGAAATGTTTGATCTTCCACCAATTATTTTTGGTATAATTGCTCAGTGTAATCCTTCCATCTTCTTTTGATGTTTCCTGCATTATTTAACATATTCCCTGTAGAATCCTTCACTATTGCCACTTGAGGCTTGAATTTTTTCTTTAATTCTTTAAACTTGAGAAAAACAGAGTGTGTTTTTCCCCTTCTTGGTTTTCTATCTCCAGCTCTTTGCTCATGTCAAAAGTAAAAATATTTAATTTTGTCTTCTTGAGCTGCCCTTTCAAATCTCCTGTTGAGATAAATGAATTTGAATATTTCCCAACAAGACTAATGTACTCTAACCAGAATAATCTCACTGTAAAAGCATCACAGGCTAAGGCTCAAATGTGTTAATAAGTGAGAAAATCTTGATATAGTTTAAGGCTTTATATAAATAATATTTTTATTATTACTATTGTTATGATATAATAATCCTGATTCAGTCAGCCATTTACAGCATTAGCATGGACACATTAAAAGGAAAGTTAAGTAATGTGATGATTTTTGTGCATGATGCTAGTAGGTTTCTCTAAGGACTAGATGACTGTCATATATTTCCTTAATTAGCAACCTAAAAAAATCCTGTCATTGATGTATTTGAGAATTCTCAGCCTCACCAGAGTTAACATTTTGGATCTGATAATTCTTTCTGAGGCGGCCATCCTGTGTACCATAGGATGTTTATTAGCATCTCTGGCCATTGTCCTTAAGATGTAAGTTCCATGTCCCCAGTCCTGACAATCAAAAATATCTCCAAACTTTGTAAAATATTCACTAGGAGGCAAAATTCCTCCCAGTTGAAATATTTCTGTAGATATTTACATGTTGAATCATTTAAACCAAATCAATATTCAAGAACAGTGTTCTCATTGTCAACTAATTGGACTACTGCTCTCCAGAGATGTTGAGGGAGAGATGATTACCTACCAGAGAGCAAGGGAGTTCCTCCAACTACAGTGATATATGTCAGAAAGCATAATGGCACAGGGAAGAATTGGCAAAACCAAATGGAGCTACCAAATGGATGGTCAGGCAAAGAGTTTCCTGGTTATTGGAAGTTTCTGTCCCCTTTGCATCTATAGTTTGACTTTCTTAACCCCATTGTGCTCCCAATGTATCTTCTGGCATAATGTCACCATCACAGAGTAAGTCACCCAAAAGGAAGAGGGTGGAGTTTACCCCACTTAGAGAAAGATTGGTGATGTTTTTCATCATACTTTTTAAATTGGTCTCTGAAAAGTTGACACGCTATTAAAGTAACCATAAAAAGTTTAATCTATAAACTCCCTCTTAATTTTCTGATGTGGTCAGAAAATGTGCTACACATTTACAATAATATAAAACACATTTGGAAGTCTCAGTGTTTTGTTGTTCTTGCTGTTGCTGTTCTTAAAGCACAAATGTGAAGTTCAGTTTAAGATACATGCAAAACTGAGCATTTTTTTCTTTGTTGGCAAGAGTAAAAAGAGCTAACACCAGCATAGATTGCAATTCCAAAGAAAGGAAGAACTAATGTTTAATAAATATACATACATATACATAAATAACTTTTTATTTTTGAGTATTTGTAGTTTTACAGAGATGTTTTAAAAATAATACAAGTTATTCTCATATTTCTCCTCAATCAGCCTCCAAAATAAGAAACAATTTGAGTGTCAATATGATGCCTGAGGTGGAAAATTCCACTCTTGACCTCTCATGACAGTTTGTAATTAAAATGCAGGCATACTCATAATATTATATAAAACTAACTTCATGTGCATAAGGTATATTGAAAACATAAGTGAATTTGATGTTTGGATTTGGGTCCTATCCCCAAGATTTCTCATTATATATGCAAATATTTGGGAATATGCAAATATTTCCAAATCTGAAAAAATTCTGAAATCCAAAAGACTTTTAGTTCTAGGGACTTTGAAGAAGGGATGCCTAACTTAGTTTCTTTTTCTTTTCTTTTCTTTTCTTTCCTTTTCCTTTTTTTTTTTTTTTTTTTTTTTTTTTTTTTTTTTTTTTTTTTTTTTTTTTTTTTTTTTTTTTTTTTTTTTTTTTTTTTTTTTTTTTTTTTTTTTTTTTTTTTTTTTTTTGTGGTACTGGGAGTTGAACCCAGGGCCTCTCGGACTTGCTTGCTTTGCAAGTGCTGTACCACTGAGCTGCACCCCAGCCCACTTTTTTACTTTTTGAGACAGGGCTTCACTAAATTACCCAGACTGCCTCTGGTCTTGAACTTGCAATCCTCCTGCCTCTGCCTCCCAAGTTGCTGGGATTACAGACATGCACCACTGGCTCTCAACTTATTTTAACTAAGTTGCTTTGCATGAAGTCCACCAGTTTTTCTTCAAGTGTTTGTTATTCTCTTCTATAACCTAATCCAGGATCCCACTTTGCATTTAGTTATGATATCAAATTAGTCTCCTCCAGTCTTCAAGAAGTCTTCATCTTTCTTTGTTTTTCAGGACCTTAGCCTGTAAAATATTCCTTAGTTTGGGTTGATGTAATGATTTCTCATGATTAGATAGAGGTTATGTATTTCTGCCAAGAACACTACAGAGGTAATTCTGTGCCCTTCTCAGAACATCCTATCAGGGGATCAGCTATGAAAATGTGTCCTATAATCAATGGATGTCATCTGTATTCCCTTGGTGAAGATAGTGTCTGCCAGGTTTTAGCATTGCAAAGGTACAGTTCTTTCTTTTGTATCTAATGAATATTTTGGAGAAGACATCTCAAGACCAGGCATATATCTTGTTTCTCAAACTTTTGCCTATGTAGTATCTATTAGTTGGTATTGCCTGCAGAAATGATCACTCTAGTGTTTGCCTTGGGGTGATTTTCTATTCTGCTCCTTTTTCCTACATTAATTCATTAGAATCTTTTCTAGATAAAGTTTCTGTTCTCTCCAATTTATTCATTTATTCAATGATTTATTTTATAAGCATGACCCGTGGATATTTCTTTTGTTCTCTGGGTTATAGACCAATAGGGTCATTATTAATTTACTTGCTCAGTGTCTTGCTCTGGCTGGGGGAGGGAGCCTTTTCAATTTGGCATCTGTGTCCTTTTGATGTGCCCACATCCTTTTTAAGCATTGTCTTACTGTCTGTTACCATGAAAACTTTGAGGCTCACTTTGTGTTTTTTAAATTAAATCTTTTCTTTTTACTCATCTTAAAATGGAGAATAAAGAGGATTTTTGTGCAGTTAATAAGAAAGTACTAAGATTTACAAAAGCTATGTAATTACTCTAAAGGAAAAAAAGATTTAATCTCTAAAGAGAAGGGAGATGACAGACTTGGGGGAGATAATATGAAAGGAGCATACTAAAGAGCAATGCAAATGACACATGCAGGTAACTGGTGAGTTTAAGAGAAAAAAGTGAGAACAGTGAGAATTTTTTTAACAAAATTAAATTATACTAAGGCACAATAAATGAAAAGAAGAAGAAAGAAAAAAGAAAGAAAGAGAAGAGAAGAGAGAAAGAGAGAAAGAAAAGGAAAAAGGACGTGGAGTTAGGTGTATGGTACAAACCTATAATCCCAGCATTCTGGAGGCTGAAGCAGGAGGATCACAAGTTCAAGGCCAGCACAAACTACATAATGAGACCCCGTCTCAGGAAAAAAGGAAGAGAAAAAAAAAAAAAAAAAAGGAAAGAAAGAGAAGAAAGCAGTAACTGAAAAGAAAAATGCAGTGGTGATTGAAAACACAGAGTAACTTACATCAAATTTATACACATTTGGATGCTTTATCGTACTAAGATTAAATACTTTATTTGTACTACACAAAATTTGTGAGAATACCATAGTTTCCAATATTTTACTACTTACGTGGTTATAAAATTTGTTAAATTTGTAGATACTTCTTGATTCTGAGATAGAACACGTTTTGATCTTTGTTTTTTTTTTCAAAAAAATGAGATGGAGATATATTATCAATCACATTTTATATTTTATTGACATGATTTCCTTCCCAATCCTACTTTTAGAGTCTAAGGAAGCCTATAGCTAATATATTAACTGCACTGACCATGATCCACTGTACTGCATTACTAACCAAGAACAAAAGAGAGAAATTCGCCTTCTATGGCATTTTTGTTGTTAGGTGCTGTCAAGTTGATTTGGTTCCTGAGAAATGGGTGGATGCTCCCAGGCAGGTGGGGTTGTTTCTTCTCTTTGGGTCTGGTTTTTAAGATTTTGACCACAAGATGGCAATAGAGTTCACGACTACTGTACATCGTCAAGTGTTGCAGGCTGTGGGATCTTTCACCACAAAACAATTATTCATGCACTTGATTTATTTATTTAAAATAATTCTTTATTAGTCAAAATAATTAAGACTTAGATGACTGCAAGGTAATATAAATTCCTAAAGAGCAGAAAGTCTTTTTTGTGTAGTCTTTATTCACATAAGTATAATCCACAATTACATATATTTATAATGTATGTATATATAAGTATATACTATATATTTGCATTAAATACATACATTTAAAATACTATACAATGGAAATGTTAAACATCAATACTTTTATTTGCTGTCTTATAAATAAAGGTTAATTCCAGGACTTGCTAGCCTTTGCATTTGAAACAGTTTTTGTTCACCCATCTAATATAGAGTCTAATGAACATCAAGAACACAAGAAGTGTTTGTCAAATGAATGAATATGTTCAGTTAACTTTCTTCTCTCCTCCATTTTTTCTAAACTAGTCATCATTTCAAAAGTACACTATTTCTTTAAAATTGCAACTAGATGACTATTGTATTTGACCTTTGAAGCATGGTATCAAATTCAGTCATCACACAGAATTGAGTCGCCATTGCATCTTCTAAATGAATGATATTTTCCTACATTTATTTTTAAAAAATTTATTTCATAGTAACCAAATACATAGGGAATGGACAAATTCCTATGTCTTTAAGTGCTCCAAATCAGATGATACTGAAATGAATCATGTGATTGCTAAATAAGATGCAAAACAAATTCCAGATCTGCCTGGCACTTGTGGTCTTCCATGTAACTTGGAAAAGTCACTCAACATTATCCAATTACCCTATAGCCAAAGAAGCTTACTTAGTTATGTGAGAGACATGTAGACATGTTCCCTCAATGGCTATGTATTTCCTATATTGTCCTCTCATCCCCAGGGATGACCCAGTTTTGAATTTTGTACTTACATTTAATATGTGCCCAAGTTCTTCTTACTCTGTGGGGACTTTCCTCTGAGCTTAGAGCCACCAGCACCAGTTATTAATGCCCCTGCTCAGAGGTATAGCTCCAGCCCTGCTGAGCTCCTCTTTTAAGCCCAGCTGGTCCATGACCTCTACAGATGTCCTTCTCTACTTGTCTCATTTAAATTAGTCCAGCCCCTTGCCTTTGTTGTTAAGATGGTAGTTGCTTTTTTCAGCTTCTAATTTTGGGATACTTTTTGGCGCTTGATCTCTTCAGTCCTGCACTGGCATTTCCTTATGTTATATTCTGACTGTCCACAGGAGTAGTGTGTCTTCTAGCTACTGAGGAGACACTGACTAATAAATCCCTCCTCTGTGCCACTCAAATTTCCTCTACTAAATCTTGATGAATCTCTCATACAACCTGATAAGAGGTGAACTAATCCATAGTAAATATCTTATTCTGAAATTAAAACAAGAGAGCCTCCTAATGACAATAGAGGAAAAACACAATTAGAGATCTAACAAACATTCTAGCTATTTTCACAACGTATATACCTTGCTTCTACAGCAAAAACATATTTCTGCAAATATTGTTACTTAAATTTACTAGAAAAATACAATTCAAGGACTTCAAAAAAGGCAAGATACATTTAACTTTGAAACTGAAAGCTTCAGTATTCTCTATAACAATGAAAGAAAATTGGATATTTTAAGGCATTCTGGCTTTTATATTGACCATGAAGTTAGCAAGAACACATTGAGTTTTATATAACTTTTTGCTTCTCAAAGGAAAGCCTGTGGACATTGCATTCTCCTTAAACAGCATGCCTTTTAAAAAGAGCAGCCACAGTTTAATTGGAAAGGAGTCTGTCAGAGGAAAATTAAATTAGCTGGGATTAAGATTCAAGGATTATGATTTATCTAGTTTGGTTGCTTCTGTTTATCTGGAACATTTCTCAGACTACATAATGGACTGCAGTAGACAGCTCCGTTTTAGTTTGTTTTGTTTTGTTTAATGAGATGTCCTAACTTGCTTTTCTAGTTATAGCATATAAATTACCATGGCTACTGTATTTTTGAAAATTCACATTTTTTTCTTACAATGAACCTATCTTAACTCACCTTTTTTTTTCATATTACATAAATAACACATGCTGTTTTAAAAAAATTAGGAGACAAAGCTATATGAAAGAAAAATTAAAAATCTCTAAATCTCACAACCTTATCTCATTAGGCACACTTATTAATTTACATGATTTTATATAAAATTTATGATGAAAACTTTTTGAATACCATCTTATAGAAGTATTTGACGTTATTTTGCAAAGATGACCACATCGGTAGCCTCCAACTTAGCAGTTCCAGCCCAAGTATTATATGGAATCTTTTGCTGGAGAAACTCTTCTCCACATGCCCCAAGAGAAATGTACAGAGGCATTCATAATAACCCTAGTGAAAGAACAGCACCTTTGTCCATCAGCAGGTGTGTAGGTAAATAATGTGTGACATAGTCAAACTAGACAATTACATAGCAGTGAAATGAACAAACTAAAAATCAGTATGATGACTCTTAAAATATAATTTTTGAAGAAAAAAAGCAGTTAGAAAAATGCATGTAATAAAAAGTCATTTTATGAAGATGAGAAATAAGAAACTAAATTTTGTTCAGAGATATGTCATTAATCCATAAATAAGAGGCAGCAAATGTCAAAACACTGCACTTGTGTTTTTTTTTTTCTTTTATAGTTACCTCTTCTTTACCCTCTCTCTTTTAGCTGACATTTACATTCCTTACTAAAATCTTGGCATATATCCTTACAAACTATGGCAGCCATGCAGGTACTCTGCTCAGATCTCCCATCAAGAAAAAAAAAAAAAATCACCATTCTGCTACAAGAAGTGCAGCTGGTTGAAAGCCTCCAGTGCTAGACCCTTCACGTTCCACCTCAGCTTTGGAGTTGATGCTACACAATTCAGAGCCAATGAGTGGTGGTATTAGGTGGCCATTTTTGCCCCATGTATGACTTCTCTAAAGGGCAATCTTGGTTCCATCTCTTCCTTTTAACTTGGCAAAGACTTTGACAAATCCAATAAGGCTTTATCTACCCTACCCTACTTTCTCCCTTTTTTATGTTTCATAGGTGGGATCGATAGAAAAATATCTCTTGCATTTTTAAATTTTTTCTTTCAGTACTGGAAATTGAACCTAAGACCTCATGTATGCTAGGCAAGGGCTCGACTATTACACCTCCAGCCCCTTTTCCATTTTTCTTTTTATTTTTGAGATAGGATCTTGCTAAGTTGCACAGGCTTCAATCCTCCTGCCTCAGCCTCCCAAGTTGCTTTGATTATAGGCGTGTGCCTCTGTGCCTGGCATCTCTTGCACTCTTAAATCCACATGAACATCTGCTTTCCAAGGGACAAGAATGAAGCTCTTATGTTTTACCAATTCACCTAATTATGTACAAACGCACCATGAGAAAGTTTAGCATTGTTTACAAAACTGTGGTAATACCTATAATTCTATTCATTGTGCTTTTTATTGCTTAACAATATAGTGTGGACAGCAGTCCGCTATTGGAATTCTAACTCATTATTTTAATAGCTACAGAAAATTGGATGGCATTGATGTAGTCTATTTGTTAGTTTCCCCACTGATGGGATGTTTTCTCAATCTTTTTGCATTCCAAACACACTAGTAGTAAACACACTTGTATATACATTGCTATATCAGTCCTTATTTCAGTGGGATGGTTTTTTTCAGAAGTAAGGTATCAGGAACTACACACACATGTATTTTGAATTTTAATAAAATCTTGGCAGATTGTAGTCTGACAGGCCCTAAACAATGAATATCCACATCAGCCAAATGAAAGGATACCCTTTTTCCCTCATTCCTTCCAGTAGCAGGTATACATACACTCCAGATTACTTTGTAGTCTGAAATTTATAAAGTGGTGCTATTGTTGCTTACACTTATATTCTGACAACTAGAGAAACGGAACATCTTTTCCATGTTTATAGTTCATTTTTTATTTGCTCATCCACAGATTGCCTTTTCTTATCTGTAGTCTATTTTCCTAAGAACTCTTTGAATATTATATAGCGTAATTACACACATTTTAAGCTTGTATATAATCGAATGTTTATCTTTTCTTCCATGGCTTTTTGATTTCCTAACTGGTTAAAAACTTCCATAAAATCCCCCTTTCCCTTCTTTCCCCCAAATTATTTCCTCAACTTCTTTCTATGATGCTTACTTCTTCTAGGATTTGTTTTGTTTGTTTGTTTGTTTTGTTTGTTTAATTTGCTGTATTTAATCCAACTGAAATTGATTTGGCTACATGTGAGGTTGGAGTCCAGTCTGAATCTTTCAGATATATACATTGATATCCCATGACCATTTTATAAATGTACCTTGCATCCTCAACTGTTTTCAATCTTTGTCAAATTCCTACATACATTTTGATTAAATTTTGAGATTTCTAGTCTGCTATGTTCTACATATTATTTTCATGATAGTGGCTTTAGAGTAGGGTTTAGTATTTGTGACATTCTTACTCATTATTCTTCTTTTTCATAGTTTCCTTTCTGGGTTGAATATTTCCTTCATCATATGAACTTGTTTTGTGGCTTTCAAATGAATTTTATAATTCTAATTTTTATTCTAAAATTTTCACAATTATTTTATAGATTTTGCCTCCAATATTTCATTAACTTTATAAGTATATACATGTATATATCTTCTAATTAGCTATCTAATTTCCTTTAAAATTACATTATTTGTTACTAAGATTTCCTTTGCCTTGTAGGTAAGAAGAAATAATTGTACATATCTTTGAAAACAGTATTATTTTATTTTCTTGCTTTATTGAATTCATTGGAATCTTTAAATTAATGTTGGATAATAGTGATGCCAGTAGGCATCTCTATTTTGTTTATTTTAATGGGGATGGACTTAGTGCGTTCTTAATTCAAATGTTGGCCATTAATTTTTATTAGTGTGTGCTAATTATATAAAATAATAAGTTTTGATGATTTTCATTTTTCTAAGAAAGCATACATTTTCTCTGAGTTTTCAAATTTTATTTCATTCTTACATATAATCAGTTTTTTAATTTGTCTTTTCTCTTTACCCCTATATTTTCTTTTTCATTCTCACTAGTGAATATCTTTTACTTGCTCCCTTTTCTCAAGTAATTATGGTTGTCAATTGTAGGCCTAGGGCTTGTTTACCCATTATAATATATTTTTTCTGTTCTATTTTTATAGTTTCAATTTTTGTCATCTCCTCTTCCTACTTGCATTTATATTTGTGTTCTTCTAAATTCTTAACATGGGATTTTTGGCTAAAGGTTATGAACTTTCAGTTACACAATGAACAACTCTGGAGATCTAATTACAGTATTGGTTGATTTAGTTGACTTAGTCCTCATTACACAAAGTGAACATATATTAAATCATCACATTGTACACCTTTGAATATATCAAATTTTTTAACCAAAGTTTTAAGATGAAAAATGGTAATTAAAGATTTATAAATGATAGTGGTTAGAGGTATGGAATCAGAATTCTCTGCCTTTCAAGCCTATCACTACTTGCCAGCTCTGTTGCATTAGTCAAAGTGTTCAACCTCTCTGTGCCTCAGTTTCCCCATCTATATTATAGGGACTAAAATAACTACCTAATAAAATTTTGTGAGAGTTTAATAACTTCATATAACTAAAGAATATAGAATATTATCTAGCATGTAGTGAACAATCTGAAACACTGTTTTTTTTCCCTTAATATACTCTTTCTTTTTTGATAATGAAGACATTTCAGACTATTATATTTTCACTTGGCAATAGCTTTAGCCATGTTACAACTGATGTAAAGTCTTTTTCTTTATATTCTTTTCCATATAGATTTTCACGTTATCTTTGTTTTCTTAATAAACACAAAGTTCATTTGCTTTATATTTTGTAATTCTCTTGTTCTCAGTGTTTGTACTTTATAGGTTGGGCTGGGATTTAGCTCAGTTGGTAGAGCACCGCTCTGCAGTCTCTGAGGTCCTGAGTTCAATTCCCTGCACCGCAAAAATGGGAGAAGGACCTGGCAATCCACTCCCAAGGCAATCCTGAGAAACAGTCAGCCATTGAAAACCCTATGAGGGTCACTATGAGTCAGATACCGACTCGACGGCACCTAACAACAACAACTTTTTAGGTTATTATGGATTATGATTGGAAGATATGTCTAATATATTTCTTCAGATTTGGAAAACTAACTATGTGATTAATTTTTTTTCTTAAGGTACTGGAGGGTGAACCCAGGGCTTCACACTTGCATGCTTTGCAAGTACTGTACCACTGAGCTGCAACCCCCGGCCCATTTTTTTTTTTTTTTTACTTTTTTAGACAGGGTCTCATTAAATTATGCAGACTGCCTCTGGTCTCGAACTTGCGATCCTCCTGCCTCTGCTTCCTGAGCCACTAGGATTACAGGCTTGTGCTATGTGCCCAGCTATGTGATTAATTTTTATAAATTGCTGATATATATTTCATGAAATTAGTTTTTTGAAACAGAGTCTTGCTATATACTCTAGTAGGCTGGCCTCAAACTCATGAACCTCATGTTTCACCCTTTGGGGAACTTAGAGATATCCAAGGGATTATAGGTATATACCTCCAGGACTGGCCTATGAAATTAATTTTTGATATGTTACTCACTTCATGTTATACTCTTACTGATTCTTAAAAGTGGTATCTTATAATATTCACTATTGTTGCATTTTTATTAAATTCTCCCTAAATTTCTAATTGCTTTTGTTTTGTGTACTTAGCTGCTGTAATCATTAGTTTATAAGACATATCTTATTTCTTATTGTGTCTTTTTCTTTATGTAATATTGCTCCATCCTGCAAGTGCTTTCAATCTTAAATTCTCTCACCTAATATTAATATTGTAAAATTGGTGCTCTTTATTTTTTTATTGTTAGCTTTGGAGCTATGTTGTCCATACAAATATTTTTTTTCTTTTCTTGAAGGTATATTTTCTTCCTTTCTTAAATTTCCCACAAATTTGTTCTTGAAGTTTGAGAGTCTTACCAGAATATGCCAAATCTCATTTCACCAGCCCCGTCAAGAACTCATTTTGTCCTTTCACTGTGAAGAATCTACCTTTCTCCACTCAGAGTAAATTTCTTCTATTGCTTAATTATTGCCATCCTCCATCTGTTCCTTTTTATCTCTATGAGTTCTTATTAATTGCATGTTAGAGTTCCTGGACTTGTACTCCAAATTGCTTTTGGTTTATCTCATGACTACGAAATCTTTGTAATTTGTTTTTGGTTTAAAGATATTTATTAGACAGGGCTTCCTGTCTGATATATCTAGTCTGCTCTCCCTTTTAATATATCTACTGAATTATAAAATTTTAGAATCATTTATTTTGTTTCCAAAAGAACTTTATGTCTTTTAATTGAATCTCCTTACATCTTTGTATTTATTTATTTACTTAGTTAGTTAGACAGTTTCCATGTGTTTCCTGGCATAGTCATTTTTTGCTAGAAACCACCTGTGCTAAGTGATCAGATCCATCCTTCTTTTGACTTCTGTTTCACTTCACTTTATTATTTTCCCTCCTGCTTGAGGATGACTCACAATTAGGTCGTAGCCTCATGAAGATATTTAGTATTTACCAGAAGTACCCAGGGAGAGGGGGAAGTTTTCCTATTGGTGAAATATCTCAAGAATTCTTATTAAAGTCAAGTGAGGCAAATAAAGCTGCTGTCATGGTCACTATGATGGTGATCATAGCCAATGTAATAAAACACTAAAGAAGTTAGATATGTTGATTAGAAAGAAAACCAAAAAACTGACATTGTTTACAAATGATATCATCTAACCAGAAATATCTATGAGTATAAACCAAAATTTTGTTAGAAATAATAAGATAATTTATTAAGATAGTCAGTTATAATATTAGTCACACAGCTTTAAATAATAGCAATAGTCTAAAACGTCTAGAAATAAACCTATCAAGGAATAAGTGGAAGATATATAAGAAGAAAACTATGAAATTTACAGAAGGGAATAAAAGACCATGAGTACACACATACACACACACACACACACACACACACACACACACACACATTTTTTGCAGTACTTCAGGGGTTGAATCTAGGGCCTCAAGAAAACTTTGCAAGTACTATATCTCAACCACTTTTTAAATTTTTTTATCTTGAGACAGGGTCTTGCTAAATTATGCAGGCTGCCTCTGGCCTCAAACTTGTGATTCTCCTGCCTTGGCCTCCTGATTAGCTGGGATTGCAGACATGGGTCACCATGCCTCGGCTCATTAGTATATTTTTGCATTTATATAATAGTTCCTGAAAAAGTCTTATATGAAAAAGAAGTTCAATATTATAAATATTTCAATTCTCCACACATTATACTATGCATTCAATATATTAACAAATAAAATCCACATGGGATTTTTACATGTACTTGAGAAACTGTATTTAAATTTCATCTGGAAGTAGAAAAAGAAATGTAAGAAAAGCTAACAGACTTTTCACAGGAAACAAAAATAATATGGAGTAAAGTGTCTGGCCTAATATCAGAACTTATTCCAAATCTACAGTATTATAACAGTGAAACAATAATTTTAGAAGATATAAATGGAGGAGTCAGGTAATGTCAACAGGCCAAATACACACTTATGTCCAATGGGAAATTCAGTATATGATGATGACATTTAATATTGGAAATAAAAGGACAAATTGTTCAGTAAAATGTACTGAGATTGTGAATTTGGCACTTGGAAGAAAAATGAATTCAGTTAACTAAATTTGTAGCATATCAGGTTCCCCAAGAAGTCATTTTTGAAATGGACCTTTGTTGGCGGGAAATTTAGAAGACTAACAGGTAACCCTGGAGCTCGCCCTCTGAGGGGCATGTGAAGGAAGCACAATGGGCAGAAGGAGAGGTTAAGCTGCAGTTTAGTCTGGGTTGAGGCCTCAGACAACACTCAGGGGAGCTGTAAGCCTGGGACATCCATTTACTGCTGTCCAGCCCTGAGATCAGGGATCAATCAATGGACATGGGCTGTCCTCCTAGGAAGGGAGGGTGAACTTGGGTACGGCTGCTTTTCTGAGCTGAGAGATTTGACATTACAACAGTATTCATGAAATGAATGCCAGATGCATTTAGAAACCATGGTAGGAAACTAAAATATGGGGTGTGAGTCAAAAAAATAGAATATATTCATAATTTTGAAATGATATTTATGAAATGATTTTTATGAAATGATTTTTATGATATAAAAATTGAGAATGACAGCAGCACTCAGGAAGCTGAGGCAGAAGGACTTGAATTTAAGACCAGCCTGGGTGATGTTGAGAGAACCTGTCTCAAAAACAAAAAACAAAAGAAACAAACAAAAGCCCTGAGAGGGACTATAAACATTACATAAAGAAATTGAAAAGACAGACTACAAAAAAAAATTGCAATGTGTTTTAACCAAGCTACATTTGATGGGATAGAACAAACTTACTTTTCATTACCTAAGTGGTTCTTGTTGTTAGGTGCTGTCCAGTCAGGTCTGACTCATAGCAACTTTCACAGGGTTTTCAATGGCTGATTGTTTCGAGATTGCTTCAAGAGTGGATTATCACATCCTTCTCCCGTTTTTGTGGTGGTGGGGATTGAACCAGGGTCCTCAGAGAGTGCAGTGCATCACTGAAAACATAAATAGGTCCTCGAAATTATTTAAGTAGAAGCTTCAGTAGGCCCCATGACTCTTCTTTCCTATATTCATCTTAAGTCAGAAACACACTCTCATTTAATTCCAAGATGTTTATCAATATTTCAAACTTCCTTCTAAGATTTCTCTTCCTCCTCCAGCCCATTGATGCATTTGGCTGGCCCAGGCTTTAGGAAGGGGATGTGGTGGCCTTCCTCTTGTTCCTTTATCTCTTCTCACCTCACATCCTCTTAGTGCATGTAGTTTTAGACCCTGACTAGCAGAAAAGGAGAGAAGATAGGAAAGGTAAAAGGACAGAACTGGAAAGTCTCCACTTGGGGTAGGGATGAGGCTGGCAGGAAAATCTGATCAGATCTTTGGAGATCACAAAGGTCTCTTCCAACCCCAGCCACAGCATTCATGCCTTCCTGGCTCATGCTTCCAGTTTGCTGGCAGACCACTCCTCAGATTCTTATGTTGGAGGCCCCACCTTCTCCCAAGTGGTGTTGATAACAATTAAACCCACTGGGATTAGGAAAATATTTACTTCTCTGGTACAGCCCTTTACGCTGTCTGTCACTGGTCTCTTTGTCACCTTTAAGCAAAAGGCAGACAACAGTCTGCTTTGCCCCAACTCAACCCCATAAAAAATGTTGGTCAATAGATGTGAGGAGGAAGAAAAATCCTGCATACATGGGACAAAGGCTGGGGCAGGGAGTTACCTCACACAAGACGGACATTTTGCCAAGCAATACTGTACAAACCCTCGCCCATCTTAACTTTGCACCGAGGGTTGTTTACTTGTTTATTTTAAGTTCAAGTGTGTGCAGTTTGAAAACATCCCTTTATAGTATGTACCAGAAAAATTAATATCCAGAGTATATAAAATGTTCCTACAAACCAACAAGAAAACATCAAATAGTACAGTAGAAACATGGTATGTATAGTCAATTCTCAGAAGACAAATACAAAGGATGGTTAAATGAAGAAAATGTGCTCAAAGTCACTAAAAATACAGAATAGAATTTAATTGGCACTTCAATTGTAAAAATTGAGGAAATTCATTGCATCTAATTTGTCAAAGATATGGAGAAGTACATATTTCCATTCATTGTAGTATTAAGTGTGAATTGGCAGCTGGACAAGGACTGCTGAAATGTTGGAGAGTCATTTGTTTATATAATTAAACATAAGTCCTCATGTCCATCAATCCACTGGAAGTGACTATTTTAAATTTTCCCATGATAATTGAAGTGGATCTTCAAAAATTAGCAAAATATGTGAAATATATAAGGGCATAATTAGACAGGCAATACTTTCATTTAAGCCAGTTTTTTTTTTTTTTTTTTTTTTGGCAGTACTAGGGATTGAACCCAGGGCCTCGCGCTTGCATGCTTTGCAAGTGCTGTACCACTGAGCTACACCCTTCGCCAATTTTTTTTTCACTTTTTGAAACGGTCTCGCTAAATTGTGCATACTGTCTCTGGTCCCGAACTTGAGATCCTCCTGCCTCTGTCTCCTGAGTTGCTGGGATTACAGGCATGTGCTCCCGCCCTTGGCTCTTAAAATGTTTTCTTAGCTTTACTAGCCATTTCCTATATTCTCTTTAGATTGTAAGAATCAGATATAATTCTAATTTTCACAGTTAAAATTGTTCCCATGACCCTGAAATGAAAATCATTTTACTCAGCCTATTCCCCCTCTTTTTTTTTTTTTTTTAAACTTGCTCCTGCCTCTCTGAGTCGCTGAGATTATGGGCATGAGCCACCATGCCCATCTTCATTCTCCATTCTCTCTGGGCTGCCTTTCTAGAAGAGGTTGAACCTCAGCAGTCATGTTTCTAGTAGAGAACCCTAAGTAAGCTGTTTCGTGTGCGTGTGTGTGTGTGTGTGTGTGTGTGTGTGTGTGTGTGTGTGTAGGCTGTTTTAAAGCTGACTAAATCTGGGTGTTCGCCTATTCATTCATCTGAATGTTTCTCTTTGGTATTTTGGAATGAGACTGAAAAACCCAAGGAGTCTAGCTTGAACAAAGAACACAGAAACTTTATAAACTGGGCAGTGATGTTAGGCCTGTGCATTCACAAAGAGATGGAACCATTCTGCAGAGAGCTGGGGAAGATTGAAGCAGACTCAAAGGCAGAAACTGAAAGGGAGACAGGGACCAGCTGCTTGAGTTCATATTGCTTTTCCTTGCATTGGACATAATCACTTTCAGTAATAATGTATATTGAGCACTTATTGTATACTGGGAAGTGTGCTAGCCACTTTACATACAATATACCCTCTCTTTCAGTCCCTGTAATAGCCAGATGACTGAGGACTCTTAGCAACCCTCCATATGAAGGCTGAGATTGCCTACCTAATGTAATTTGAAGAGCAACAATCTGAAGCTATCCCAGATGACTCCAGAGCCTAGATTTGCTCTCTCCTTCTCCCTTTTTTCTTAAACATTCATTTCAACTTTTCCTCCCACCCCCTACCAACTTTGACTTTGAAAATTCACATCTGTCCTTAGTATTTTTTAGAGTATAGTGCCAAGGCTGCAATCTAAATTGTATATTGTACTTTGTTATTAGATTCCTTGAGCCTCCTTTAATCAAACATAGTCCCTGTTTTTTTTTTTTTTTTTTTTTTGTCTTGTTTCGTTTTCTGATGTTTTGTTGCATGCCTGTTCAATTATTTACCGGTTAGCTCAGTTGGTAGAGTGCTGCTCTGCACTCTCAGAGGCCCTGGGTTCCATCCCCAGGATTGAAAGATGGGAGAAGGACCTGGAAACCCACTCCCAAAATAATCTGCCATTGAAAACCCTATGAACAGCAAAGAAGCACTGACATAGTGCTGGGCATGGCACAGTCTCCGAGAATGCTGTATTCTCTTGTACATAGTGTCACTATGAGTCGTACCCAACTCTACAGCACTAACAACAACAGCAAACTACCCTATGACCTACTGGCTTGATCTTACTAAGCAATAGTCATTTTAATGTGGTCAAAGGCCAGAAAAAATAGGGGACAGTGGAGATGGCTTGTCTTTGTTCCATGAGGTTTGATGACTCAGTACTTGAATGGCTGAGGAATGAAATTTTCTGGAGGCTTCTACATCTACAGGTTTGGTGCCTGGGCTGGGTTTGGCCATGATTATTTGCCACACATATATGTTCCATGTGGCTTCTTGTTGCTAGGTGTCATTGAGTCATGTCCAACTCATAGCGACCCTAAGAGGGTTTTCAATGGCTGATTGGTTCAGGATTATTTCAATAGTGGTCTACCATGTCCTTCTCCTATTTCTGTGGTGCTAGGGATTGATTCCTCATTACATGGCACCCTTGTGGTAGGTAGACTTCTTACGTGGTAAATCATGGCTTCAGGACTGAGTGCTCTAACTCCATTGTAGAACCTGCTGGGCTTTAATGATCTAGACTCAGAGATCATATGATGTCACTTTTGCTCTATCATACTGGTAAAAGTAGCCACAGAAAAGGGAGCACAGACCTCCCCAACCTGCATCTTTTAGTGAGAATTGTGTCAAAGAAGTATAGCCTTTTGTTTGTTTGTTGAGACAGGCTCTCACTCTATAGTTGAGGCTAGGCTGGAATTTAACTATGTAGCCCAGGTTGGCCACAAACTTATGATCTTTCTACCTCTGCCTCCGGAGTGCTGGGATTACAGGCATGCACCATCATGCCTGACTTATATCCATATTTTAAAACCACCATAACATTCATGAATTCTGTGGGGAATTCAAGTCAGTTAAATAGATTTTTATCCCTCATGTCATTTTGTTACCCTGTAAAAGTGATCCTATGAGCTTTCAATTACTTCTTTTCTAACTCTAGTTATGAAGTGGGTTTTTATTAGTTAAAACAACAAACTCTAGATAATGATGGAGCATCTTTCACAAGTATTAATGATGTTGAACTTCTAAGTATGCTTTGTTGGTAATAAGCAGGCAAATCTTTAACAAAATATCTCTTTATTGATATAGAAAAAGCTCTGATCCAAATTTCTTTCTATTCATCTCATGAAACTGGAGCAACATGTAACCCCTGTAATTCAGAAGGAATGTTGAACCATGGCATCTCACAGCATGCATCACAGCATATTGCAAAAAGGAAAACGATAGTGCTGTACTGTTCTTTAAACAAAAATTAGAAGGAAATGCAGTTTTTAACCAGGAACAATTTTTAAAATTGGTATATATCTTCCATACAACAAAATTCACATTTTTGGTATGCCATTCTATGAAGTTTAATGAAATACATCATCAGTCACATAATCACCACCACAATTAAGTTTTAGAACAATGCTATTTACATCAAGTGATTCCTCATTATGCCTTTATATTCAGTTCCCTTTATCCATACACAGCCTCTAGCAACTACTTTTCTCAATTTGTTCTCTACAATCTAGAATTTTCCAGAAGACCATAAACAGAGGATTCCAAAAATTGTATACACATTTTAGAATGAAAACTTTCCATTCTGTTGTTTTAAGAATGCCTCATGCTGGTAATCCCAGCAACTTGAGGGGCAGAGACAGGAGGATCGCAGTTTTGAGGCCAGAGGCAGTTTGCATAATTTACTAAACCTTGTCTCAAGATAAAAACTAAAAAAGGTGGACTGTGGGTGCAGCTAGTGTTAGACCACTTGCAAAATATGTGCAAGGCCATGGATTCAACTCTTGAGTACTACGAGAGAGAGAGAGAGAGAGAGAGAGAGAGAGAGAGAGAGAGAGAGAGAGAGAAAGCCAGCCAGCCAGCCAAGCCTCCTATACTTGGTGGTGCTAGCATTCATTTGATTAATACCATCTTTGGAGCAAATATCATGTTGCACATTGTTACTATTATTCAATTCAACCTGGAAAAGTAATACATAGATAAAATCTCTTAAAATGTGTATACATTTTTGGCACTTCTTCCATATGGAATCAAACAATGTGTAACATTTTGTGTTTGGCATTTTTTATTTGTCACAATGTATTTGAGATTCATTTGTGTTGCTGCATTTATCAACAGCTCATTCCCTTTTATTGCTGTGTAGTATTTCATTGTATGAATGTACCACAATTTGCTTTTTCGATTTTCTTGCCAAGAGAAATCTGGGTTGATTTCAAAAGAGAATGTTTTTAAAATAGCAGAAAGGGATAAAAATGAATCTTGTCATAGAGTCTTTTATTTCTTAACTCCCTTCACACTTTTAGGCCATCCTGGGTTTCTTATTAGCAAAATTTAGAAATAAATCTGATGGACATCATGCAAGTTTGTAGGGAGCAATGATTTCTTTCTAATCAATCATTTTCCCACTTAATTCTTTCTGGTTAGATGCAATTGCTCCTCAGCTGGCATGTTTTATGGGGAGTGTTGAAAGGGATTACATTTCAATGGATGGCATCTGGCCTCATCACAATTGGATCACCAAAGAGCTATCCAAGGGCCTCTCAGGCTAACTTTTAAACCTCAGATCCTGAAATGGTGCTGCTGTGTTGGCAGCCATGGACTTTTGAAGGACAAACTGTGAACAAGCACAGGGAGTAAGAGGTACCCTAGGGAAAAATCATGGATATTTCTGTTTTTTCCATTATCCAGGTCCCTCTCTGTAATAACTCAGAACGAGTCACTGCACATGCTGTGCATGATTTCAACAGGTTAAACTAATTTTAAATCCATTAAAAATGAGCTGGTGTCAGCATTGTCTCCATGACCCTTGCCTTTAGAACAACTGAGAACAATGCTGCCTCACTGATTTTTCTGCCTATTGTATCATTTGATATAAAACAGGTGTGCCACAGACATCTCATTGCCAGCTCAACATAATGTGCCTGCACAATTCTCTAATTTCACTGTCAATGCAGCAATCTTTCTTTCTTTGTTAAAAGGCTCTTAAAATCACTGTAAGTAATGCCACCGCATACTGAATTGAAGTCAAACAATACGTTTGCTTTTGTCACTAACTTTGGATCCTTAAAAAGCAAGAACCAAAAAATTAGAGATGAGGCCTGGTGTGAGTCACTCAGTAGTAAAGTTCTCTGGTTTTGTGACAGCCAATATTTCTAAAAAGAAGAAAATAATAACAAAAAGGAAAGTTCTCCCTCATGCTTAAAGCCTCAAGTTTTATGTTTTGTTGATTAATTTATTCCCAATCCCTTCCATTTTATAACAGTTCTTTCCGTAGTGGAATTTCCTTCAAAAAATGATACATCAATGTATTTATTTTTTGCAAAACTGGGGATCAAGCCCAGGACATATTAGGCAACTGGTCTACCACTGAGCTGCAACCCAGCCATGAAATATCAATTTAGATTGTCATGTTGACCTTGTGTTTTCCTTTATCATCTCCCACCTAGCTCCCTACTAATGCTAATTTCTAGATAACTAGGAACTTCCAGAATTATTCAGTCTCCTTAACCAGTATCACCAAATATACATTTATTTGTCTACACTGATTGTTCAAGCCCAATGACTGGGAGTAAAAACAGATTCCATTATTTTCATTACTCATTAAGCTAGTGTGTATAAGTAAATACATACATAACTACACATAAACAATTAAGTAAATATGTATGTACTTGGTGAAACATCTATCTAATACACATACATACATATATATATAATGAAAATACAACTTAAAATGCAAATTGACTGAAAATGTAAACTGCCCTTATGTTGTCTTGATCCCAGGTAGCTCTTCATCTGATGTGAGCAAGACCAAGTCTCAAGTCTTACACATCTCAGCTTGCTATCACCCATGGAGAATAATTTTGTCTGCCAATTTAATGTAGCTGCCTCGTCATTCCAATTCACTAGTGTTTTTCTTGCCTTTATTACTTTATTAATAACTAGCATCCATCCTAGGGTCTTGGGAGGCAGAGGCAAGAGGATCCCTAGTTCAAGACCAGAGGCAGCCTGAGTAACTTAGCAAGACCCTGACTCAAAATCAGAAATTAAAAAATGGGTTGAGGGTAAAGCTCAATGGTACAACACTTGCAAAATATGTACAAAGCCCTGGGATCAACACCCCCAGGACCAAAATTAAAAAAAAAAATCCTACCATCCTATCTGCTTTCTTGTGGTATGGCCAGTTACTTCTACCACGATATATTACATTTACTTCTTTTTAAACTCTATATAAATGGAATCAAATATGTCTTCTTTCACATATGACCTCTTTTGGTCAACATTAGATTTATAAGACCCACCTATGCTGTGTATGTAATTAATGTTTTATTCATTCTCTTTGTTGTGTGTGAATTATGTTATGAATTTAACACATTTTCTCCATTTTGATGTTGGTGATCATCCACATTTTTCAATCAGGACTACTACAATTAGAGCATCATTATGAGAATCCTTGTCCTTATTTTTCTTTTGTAAACAAATGTGCACATTTTTGTGGATATTTAACCAGGAGCTGAATTGTTGGGTTAAAGGGTATATATCCACTTAGCCTTAGTATATTCCATTGAACAGTTTTCAAAGTGATTTGCCAAGTTTTAATCCCACTAATAGTGTATAAGGATTTCTGTTGGTCCATTCAGAAAACCAGTAGTGACTGTCATTTTCATTTTATGTGCAGGCATTAAGATTTTAGTATTAATTTGTAGTCACTTGATGATCAGTAAAGTTTTTCCCCTCATTTTTTCCTCAAAATTAAATACTTATACTTGAAAGACAGCTTATGAGTCATTCCAAAAGTGGTTATGGGAATTATAAATGAGAATAATAACAGTACTCACATCACAGGGTGGGAGATAATTGTATGAAAGGATCCATCCATGCAAAAACACGCAATATGATGCTGAGCAGAGGATAAGAGTGCAATTAATACTGTGCATTATTATTCTTATTTATGGGATAAACAAAGGATAGCCTTACAAATGTGGTGATAATCTTTGGTACTAAATATTCCATTTGAAGAGGAAACCCAGAGGCACTGCTAAGTAGAAACAATGAAAAGATGAATCACTTTGAAACAACCAGTAGAAAAAAAAATGGCACTGGAATGGAAATAAAGTAATCAAAATAACTTCAAAGCCTGTTCTATCTTCATTACAAATTACAAGTACAATTTTAAACATCAAAGTGAGGGTCAAAATAATGATGCTTAATAAATCTTCATCTTTAACAGCTTCTATATAATTTGATTTTAATTATTGACATATCTCCTTGAGCAGGACATTTTCATCTTTAGCCTGTGAAGTCAAGTTCTTTGGAAATATGGAAAATACATTTGGTTATGGTCAGTGCAATTCATCCGAGGACTATCTTCACAATTATCACCACTAAATATCAACTGGGCTAGGATTTAGCTCAGTTGGTAGAGTGGGGATTTCTGGTCTCTGAGGCCCCCAGTTCTATTCCTAGTACCGCAAAAATGGAAGAAAGATGTGGCAATCCACTCCCGAGGCAATCCTGAAACAGCCATTGAAAACCCTGTGAGGGTTGCTGTGAGTCGGACACTACTGGACAGCATACAACAACAACAAGTATCAACTGAGTAATTAAGTGGAGTTTGAACTAAATTAGGTCAACCCAATGAAAAGATAGAAGAAACAGAAATCAAGATGGTGTGATGTGAATACCAGAAAGTTTGTACCTGATCTCAATCACAAAGGATTAATAGGATTCATTGGAGCGGAAGGCAAGAAGAACATGTTAAAACATTAACATAACAGCAACAAAATAACTGACAAAATATTGCACATGTAATGTACAGATGGTGGACTGGGATTTAGCTTAGTGGGTAGAGAGCTGCACTGCAGTCTCTGAGGCCCTGAGTTCAATTCCCAGCACCGCAAAAATGGGAGAAGGGCCTGGCAATCCACTCCCAAGGCAATCCCGAAGCACTCAGCCATTGAAAACCCTATGAGGGTCTCTGTGAGTCAGATACCGACTCAATGGCACCTAACAACAACAACAATGTACAGATGATCATGCAGCCTGAAAATATAGATGTATAATTGGTAAATAGAGGAATAGAGGCTGCAAAGGTATAAGGAGTCTAGATTACGATGGATCTGGACTATCACACTAGATTTTGTTTAATAGCCTCTAGGGAATTGTGAAATATTTCTGAATTGAGAACTTAGAAATTACCTGTCCATATTCTGGGAAGGTAAATTTATAAGCCTTACACATTATGGATAAAACAGCATTAAGGTTGGGAGTAACAAAGGCCTAACAATTTTGCAAGAGAAGAATTGGTGTATAATCACAGCCTAACTGTAGTTGATAACAGAGAAAAGGAAAAAGGATAATAAATTTGAAATATGTTTTGAAACAGGTTTGATAAAACTTAATGATCTGTTGGATAAGGAGAATTGGAATGGTCAAAGATAGCACTGATGATTCAAGACTAATGGTGGTACTTTCTAATTCTAGAAAGTAGTAACAGGACTGGGTGAAGACCAAATTTAGAAAGAAGATAATGAGTTCAAACTGGGTCCTTTCAATGGCAATAGTTTAATTCTTTCACATTTGTTAACATAATGCAGATAGTAGTTAAAACTAATGGAAAGGCAAAGGTGGAAGCAATTTTGACTATGCCTGAAGCATTTAGGGGAAAAGGTAAATTAGAAGAATGAGCAGAGAGATAAACAGTGACAACAGTCAAGAGAATTCATGAGATGAACAATTTCAGATAACCACTTGTGTATGGAGGACACAATTTATGATAAAAGTCCAAAACAACGTAGTGCATAGATTTGCTTATGTATACATATTCTCCTTCTAGTAACCTTCAATCCAACTTAATACAAATGAGGAATCATTAGCACCATAATTAGAGTAATTAAAAGAAGTCATAATAATTAATCTACATCCATATTTTAATATTCAAAACTAGAAAGGAAATCATCCAAGTGGGTTGTCATCGTAAGTTGTTCTTTTGTCAATTCTTTGTATTACTATAATTCATTCATTCAGAACATGTTTGTTGGTTTGTTGATTTTTACTACATTTTGGGTACTATTCTAAGCCATAGGATATAGTAGAGCATTACAAATGACCCCAAATCTAAGTCTTCCTCTAGAATTTATAATGGTTATACAGAAAATAATATCCCATCCTCAACTGAAAGCAACTTAATTACTTACTTTCTCTTACCCCTTGTCAAATGCAACTAGAACTAAACTACCCATAATTGTAATAAACAATCTCCATTAGGCTTGGCAATTGTGATAGGCCCAGAGAGGCTATCTAAGGGAGATGAGTGGTATTTATGATTTCAGTACAGCTCTGCAAACTGTAAAATGCAAGATAAATATTTAAGTTACCACCCATAATTCAGATAAATAAAGTCCACATTTTATGAACAGATACTAATCCACATTCTGGAGTGGATTGCCACTGTTCTAATTTCTCACATCACAAGAGCTTTTCACTTTGCAGTTCATTTTCCCAGAAAGGACAGTGAGTCCTTAAAATAATTATTCATCTAACCCCTGAGTGAACTATCTCTGCTGTCCCTGCTAAAATTTGGATATAATCATTTTATTAATAGGTTTTGGCTCATATCTGCCTCTTCATTTCCATCTTTTAAGAATAGACCTTGTTCTCAGTGGTCTACATTGTGAAAAGATAAAAGGCGTATTTTAAATAAATCCTACCATTGCTTTTATTATTTCCCCTCAGAATTTGAATCTAGAATCTCACACAGTTAACTCACAAAATAGAAGGCATTAAGGATACTCATCATTGTGAGAAACTCCCTCATATAATGTTGGATCACACTATTAAAACTGGCTGATGTTTTTATCTTAGTCCCAGAAAGTTCCTAGGATTCAAAGTAAATATATGTTTTCCCTCAACTGGTCATTAAAACCAAAAATATTTACTACCGACTTATTAGTAAATACTTACTTGAGAAAAACTCATCTTTGGGCTTTTCTTTTATCCTATTTGAAGTATGGCCTCTGTGTATTATAAATTTTGCTTTGAAAATTTGTTGTTTATGCTGCTCTTAATAACACAATTCTAAACTTCAATGAGATAAATTTCTCCCAGAACATGATGTCCCACAGATATGGAAGTTGCCTGATATACTAAAATCTT
This sequence comes from Pedetes capensis, assembly GCA_007922755.1. Classification (NCBI taxonomy): domain Eukaryota; kingdom Metazoa; phylum Chordata; class Mammalia; order Rodentia; family Pedetidae; genus Pedetes; species Pedetes capensis. The sequence continues at coordinate 27,216 of VMDO01003640.1, forward strand.
TCTGAAATGAAGCAAGACATTTCAAAATCGCCATCTGGAAGAAATCAGGAATTTAGGAAGATATTCCCACCTTGAATGGGCATCATTTCTGTGATATAAGGTTCTGTTTCATTCTATTTATAGGTTTTTACAGATGCCTTGAAATACATGTTTTGCCTTGGAAAGAATGCACAGAAAGCTAAATATCTACAGGAATTCCTGCGATGGTATGTTTTAAACAAAACTGTCTATGTTAAGAGAGAAAAAAGAAAAAGGATGAATAGTTCTTCTTTTTCCCTCAACACTAGCTAGTTTCTCTTGAAAAGGTTTCAGTAGGGGAAATCATAAAATAAAATTACAAACAAGGTAGCTTGCTAAAATTATGATGCATGAAAAACTTCCTCTTCAGTGTGTTACAGATGAAATTAATTTATATCCATATTCAATGTTAGTCATACATTCACTTCATAATCTGTTCCGTTTCATTATGTATTCCATAGCCTTAGATTAGATCTTGAATCTTTTTATATACTATTCCTCCAAGATTTTCTGAGAAGTATTGGCTTAATTTTTCACAACATATAATTAAGGTGGTCTGTATATACTTTTATTTTTAACACCACACTGTATAGATTATAGACACACTATGTCTATAAGTGATAGCTTCATGAGAAATATTGTATGGTTTTGTTTAATGGAATGAGAGTTTATTTCTCACTCTACTAAAGGTCAAAGTTTATTTCTCACTCTAGTTCAAAGTTTATTTCTCACTTTGCTGAAATTCTAAATTTATTTCTCACTTTACTGAACACTGCAAGACATAAACAAACCTCTTTAAAAATAAACCACCAAAAGTGTAGTAGAAGTGGACAACACTGGTATTTCTTCTTGTGAAAATCAGTCATGTAACTGGAGTTTCCATTGTCTTTGAAAACAAGTTGATTTTACGTGTTATTTAAAATATCAAAAAAATATTAAGGCATTGTACATTCTGATCATGCCTTGGATTTTAAGAGTGATCTAAAGCCATCTTAATTATGTAAACAATCACATTGTTTGATGGAAGCTCTTGGTAAGGTATTCAACAGTTTATAGCTCCTGAGTTGTTGTTGTTGTTGTTGTTGAGCCCACTGTAATTCCAGGTTGTAAGGTTTAAGCCAGCATCAATTCTGCTATTTGTTGGAGTACTTAGGGTTGGGTACTGTCACAGGCTTCCAAATGGAGATGGGAGGGAAATCGTAGGACAGTTTGCTGCTGAAAGCTCTACCATTGAATGCTCAACTGCATCACATTAGACAGAGACCTTCAAATCAAGAAACCGATAAAATGATACTATGACAAAGGGAATGACTTTAGGGGGAATGATTTATCTTCCAATGAAATGTAAAATTTTAGAACAAATAATAAAATTTCAGTATGTTGTTGTTAGGTGCTGTGGAGTCATGTCTGGGTCAGCGACCCTCATAGGGTTTACAATGACTGACTGCTTTAGAATTGCTTTGGGAGTGGATTGCCACATCCTTCTCCCATTTTTATGGTGCTGGGGATGGAACCTGTGCTGGCAGAGAGTGTAGTGCAGCACTCTACCACTGAGCTAAACCCCAGCCTCAAGAAATCAGTATAAAGGCCATTATTTTCCAATTTTTAATAGGCTACATACATAAGAAAGTTCAACCAGTAAATTGAAGTTGCATTATTTTAGAAGATTTAAATAGGCAATATATAATTCAAAAATACATTTGTGCATTCTTAACTTTTGGAAATATATTTATTTTCATAGGAATGTTCATAATGCTATTCAATGTTCATTTTATATTGGGTTCCCTTCTTATTTTCTAAGGACTCCAACTCTTTTCATAAAGATTAAATACAAGTAAATTTGTGATTGTTAGATGTAAAATTGTAGGAACCAATCATTACCTTTATTTATTGTAAGGTAACCAAAATATTTTTGCATGTCTACAAAGTGCTAGGTATTTGATTATAGAAGTCTACATCAAAATTCTTCATTAGAATGAGAAAATAGATTTAAAAATATAAATAATATTCTAAAATAGCATATGTTGTTGTTGTTAGGTGCCATCGAGTCGTGTCCGACTCATAGTGACCCTCATAGGGTTTTCAATGGCAAATTGTTTTGGGATTGCCTTGGGAGTGGGTTGCCATGTCCTGCTCCCATTTTTGAGGTGCCAGGAATAGAACTTGGGACCTCAGAGACTGCAGAGCAGCGCTCTACCAACTAAGCTAAACAGTTTTTGCAAGTAGTGTTGACAGTTAAGTATTATGCAGATTTCAAGTAGAACCCTTTTGAGGCCAAGCAGTCAAGAAGAGCGTGGTGTTCTAAACTGTAAAACAGTCACTCATTCACACAACAATCCTTTTGGAAATACCTCATATATACAGAAACCCACAAAGTACTATGGGAACAACAGTAAACAGGTATGGCTGTGGCATAGAAACACTTAAAGTTTGGTAAGTACATCACTTATCTGTTGCCACAATAAGGTGGCATAATGATAAACACAAAATTTCAGTGGATTACAAAAATGAAGTTATTAAGTTCACAAGTTTGTGGTTTCAGAATATCAGGGCTGGCCTCAATGCTGTCACCTGTACTTGTTCATGGGTCTCAGTCAGCTAATTCATTTTTAATGCTGCTCTGCTGATGGTGGTAGGGCTCACTCCTTTGGATGGGGCTGGCTGGCTGTTGGCTGGTGACTTTAGCCAATCTGACTGGGTGATATCTCATCCTTCAGTAGGCTAACTCATGCATTTTCTTGTGGCTTTGGTAGGAATAAATCTGAGATCAAACCCAGTTGCACAAGAGCTTTGCAAGTTTCTTCTACTTATACCTTTTTGGTTATCATCCCATTGGTTAAAACAAGTCACATGGTTAAGTCCAGAGACAGATTACAAGGCAAAGGTCATGGCAACCATAAGAGGCAAAGAACTGGAGCTATTGATATAATCACTGTATCAAAGTAGTGAAATAAGGACTGCAGTCAACCTTTTGTATCCATGGGTTTCACATCCCTGGATTCAACTAACTACAAATCAAACATATTCAAGAAAAAACGTTGTGCCTGTACTGAGTATTTATAGGCTTATTCACTAAACAATACACTAAAACAACTATTTATTAAATTAGGGATTGTAAGTAATCTAGAGATGACTTAACATGTACAGGAAGATATATGTACATTATATGAAAATACAACACCATTATATAAAATATTTGAGTATCCATGGCTTTTAGTGTGGGAGGGAGGGTCCTGGAACCAAACCATCACAGATATTGAAGGACTACTGTACCAGATCTGAGTGCATAAGCAAGGTAATATATCTTTGAGAATTAAAAGCTGAAGAGGATTAATTCAAGTTATAGTAGGCTTATGAAAAGTTTTTTGAAGTATGTAGCATTTTAGTAGGATCTTGAAGGAAGAATTAGATTTGAGAGGACTTCAGTAGGATATTTAGTGGAGCAAAGAAAGAAATAGAAGAGCAATCCACTAAAGTAGAAGACAAAATGGGCACCGATTGGATTCCAGCACTATTTGGGGGAAGGCAAGTACTGAAAGGCAAGACATTAGACAGAGACCTTCAAATCAATTCCAACATGGGCTTAGGTGGCAGTCTGATTTGTTTAGGGTACTTAGCTGAGGAGTCTGGATTTTATCTTGTAGGTAACGTGTTGTTGTTGTTAGGTGCTGTCAAGTGGAGTCCCACTCATGGCAACCCTTGTAGGGTTTTCAATGGGTGATTGTTTTGAGATTGCCTTGGGAGCATATTCCCACATCCTTCTCCTGTTTGTGTGGTGCTGGTGCTAGAACCCCAGTCCTCAGAGAGTGTGGCGTAGTGCTTTACCATCCAAGCTAAACCCCAGCCCCTTGTAGGCAATAGGAACCTTAAAGTTTGCAAGCACAGCCCTGCCTTTTCTTAAGATAATTGATATTTTAAGTGGATCTTGTGTTCCATTATGTAGATTTGCTACTACCTATGCCCAGAGCAGGGGCTAGGATTTAGCTCAGTTAGTGGAGTGCTTGCTCTGTGCACTCTGGGGCTCTGGGTTCAATCCTCAGCACCATAAAAATGAGAGAAGACCCTGGGAGCCCACTCTCAAAACAAGCCTGAAATAATCAGCCATCGAAAGTGCTATGAATGTCAGAGAAGCACTGACATGGTGCCAGGCATGGCTCAGTTTTCAGGAGTGTTTCATTCTGTTGTACATAGGCTTGCTATGAATCAGACTTGACTCAATGGCACCTAACAACAAAAATAGCATGCCCAAAATATTTATTAGATCTAAGCAGAGCATTATGTATTATGGTTTAAATCTCAATTGTCCCCCAAAATTTCATGTGCTGAAGCTTGATCCCCACTGCCTAAAGGTTCAGACGTGGAAGTTTTAATAGATGATTGGATTATGAGGGCTCTAGCTTCATGAATGGTTAATCTATTTATGGATTTATAGATTAATAGGCTATTGGGAGGTGGTGGAAATTTTAGGAGAGGCTAGTACAACAACAACAAAGTTGGAAAAAGTAGGTCATTGGGGATGTGCCCTTGAAGGTAACATTTTGTCCCTGACTCTCTCCTCTCTCTTTTTTTCTTTCGGCTTCCTGAGGTAAGCAGCTTTACTCCACTACATGCTTCCTACCATAATGTTCTCCCTTGCCACAGGCCCACAGAACATG